>LGRN01000460.1:0-21730 GCA_001883825.1 Emergomyces pasteurianus Ep9510
CTAACGAGAAATGGGGCCCTTGCCCAACAGCCACTTCAAACCAAACCAATAACGCATGATGCTGAGAAATTGGGAAATGAAACTATTATTCTGATTAGATGACGCTAAAAAAATAGTTTTTACACGAAAAAAAAAAAAAAAAAAAAAAAGGTAGTAGTAGTAAATAAAATAAACTTCACCAAGCAAATTAATTCAGTCAGTAAACCAACGTATGACGAGGTACCGAATTGCTAGCCAAATATTACAAATATCAGGAATACAACTTTCCTTCAATAGGAGGGTTCACCATAACATGATAAATATTTCCAGCAACGTCCGCCCCAAAACTCAACGGCGTAAGCGTTACCGGCATCCGCAGGACTATTCTCCGATCCGATCATTATTCCCTTGTCACCCCCAAGACCACTGACTACTAATGTACTGTCAGTAAATTGGAGTACTTGCAAAGGCAGTTCTACTATCTAGTGGCCCCTTTATCTCAAGGACCACTTTTAATGTTTGCTGTGTTCACCCGCGGAAACAAAATCAAAGTGTTCCTTGCCATATGATTCAGAGCTGATAGTTCTGTGGCAGAATTGATATAAGTTGCGGCGAGCCAAGAAATACTAATGTAGATCCTTCGGCACGCGCCGCCACCCTGTTGAACCGGTTCCAGCTAATTAGTTGAATGGTTTGGGCCAGGCGCGCATGACCCACTGGAGCTCATTAACCTTGCCAGTAACGTGCAGGAGCATCTTAATTGGAGGAACACCCAAAAGGACTGCGCGGCTAAATTACAAAGTGGTAAACTTACTGAAGTGCGTGCTCAACAATCTCAAGTCAAGTTTCAGCCCTCACATCTAATATTTGATCATCGACAATCGACAAACAAAGCTTCCTCAATATGCTAAGAGCACCGACCCTCGATACAACGCAAAAGGAGATGAACTTCCTCGATTCCTCCTTTTTTACAGCCAGGAAAAGCTTGCCAAGCCCAGAAGAAGTAATTGCGCTCTCCAGCGAGTTCAACACCAATCCGCGGTCCGCACCAATCAAGTTCGAGGATCTCGGTCTCCTGGTCAAGTTTGGTCATTATGTGGCCGTTGAGGAAGCTCTGTGTCTACGTGCACTTCGAGAGTCACCGTTGCTTACCAAGAAAGTCCCTGTTCCGGAAGTTTATGGCTGGAAAGTTCACCAGAGTACGATCTTTATTTATATGGGAGCTTATTCGGGGAGACACAATACAGGATCGATGGGATTCTCTCAGCGAATCAGATAAGGCATCAATCTGTGATCAGCTGCGGGAGATCACGTCTTCACTTCGGCAAGTCGAACAGGACCCTGAGGACTCATTCATTGGTATATACATACCTCTGATCATGTTTCTCTGGAAGGTTTGATCGTTTATAGGATCTATCAGCCATCAACACTTGCGTGATTATGTTTTTCAATACATGCCTCAAACTGGGCCTTTTAAAAACGTTAAAGACTTTAATGACTGGCTTTCATTCTTGCCTCAGCACTGGGTTCCTGAATCAAGAAGATATAAAGATTCCTATCGACATTTCTTACTAGACACCGCAGCAATCAAGTTTACTCATGGAGATCTACACCTGAACAATATTATGATCTCGTTGACAGGGCCCCCACGCATTATCGCTGTGATCGACTGGGCTCATGCTTGTTGGTACCCCGAATACTGGGAGTACTGCAAGGCCGGCTACCCATCACACTATGAAAGTGAGTGGCGCAATGTTTGGATACCCAAGTTCTTGACCCCATATGAAACTGAGTGTAATGTATTTGGAGAGTATGTTCTGCAAATGGGGGCAGTATAAGCATACCAAGAATTCCTTTTCGCAACTCTGGTTTTGCACCTTGCGCATTTGCTTACGAGGCTTCAAACCCGTTGTAGCACGGCGCTTTACCTCCTCCAGCGGTCATGTCAAACCTCTCGTCTTCTATGAATTTGTTGGAGGTGAGAACCTAACGTCCCTCTTCAAATTGTACATAGGCGGAAGGCACTGGGAGCGGGGCGGCTTCAAGCTTGGTTGTTGTCTATACGCCGAAATGCCAGCGTGAGGGCCTCTTATATTTACAAATCCATATTGAAAAATTGCAGCACCAAAAGGCCATTCCCTCCTTTCGCATTTCTTCTGTCCACTAGTCTCATAGCCGCGCCTCGTTCTTACCACAGTCTGTCATTGCCGCCCGGCTTGCCTTTAGCACGTCATGTTCATAATTATGCTTCAAAAACTCTTTCGGCGAACTCGGCACAGCCTCGTCTTTCATCAGCTGGTGCGCTCGGGCTACAATTCGCCACCCCTCCTCTGGGCTCGCATTCGAAAAGACTTGTATCGCGGATGCTCAGTGGAGACAAACTTTTTGAAAGCAAGATAGGCGGGCATCTATGCTTTCTAGCGTCAGACTTGAGAAGCATGGCAGATTGGCAAAAAATACAGAGAGAGCAGCAGTGTTTTCAACAGCTTGCGCTGCGCCTTGGCCTTGATCTTTTAGGTGGAGTTCAGCAACATATCCTGGAAAGAAACATGCAAAGGACCTACACGGGAACATGGAATGAGCGGCATCGCCTGTAACGACTAGATAGCATTTATGCCATTGTTTGATTGGTTCACGGTAAAGAAGGGGATACTGCTTGGCCTCCGTGGCTTTCCTGACCTATCATCAGAAGACACATCGCACCGGTGTAGCGCGGCTTGGCTCTTGCCGCGGCCGCGAACCAGTTCTCGCCAGAACCGTTACGCTGCGCGCTGAGAAGGTTAGCTCACAGTTCGTTACCAACCATAAGTTGGAAAATAAGATGGGGACGGACTCACAGCTGGGGTCGATTCGGTCCACAAATCTCAATGCTCAAAAAGTCTTTGCAAAACGCTTTATGCTCATTGAGCACCATCTCTTTAGTTGCATCATCGATGATGGAAGGAAGTTCGGCAAAGTCCCGGATCTTCCTGGCAAAGGTGAGGAGTCGAAATTGTTCGTCCTCGGGGCGGCTGGTGTCAGGGTTTAATTTGCATTGAATGGTCTCCCACCACCTCCCGCCTCATAATGATCTCCGTTGCAAAACGGGTGCATAGGTTTTCCCTTCGTGGGAACGGAATCTCCGTGATAGCTTCAAGGGCAGAGCTTTTGCCGGAAGATTGATCACCGCAAACCACAATTTGGGGCAGTTGCAAGATTGAACTTAGTCCTGCTCGACGAAGGCGGTCAACCAGGTCAAGTAGTTCATGTTGCTCAGTACTTTGGAAAGCTTTTAGTGAAGAGTTCATCAAAACCTTATCGTCCGGGGAGCCTTCCTCATCTTGAGAGGGCGTCCAATTGTCAAGCTTGCCGTTCTTAGGAAACGATTTAGCCAAAGCTGTTAAACAGCGATAAGATATATATAAAACATACCGGGCTAGGCTCAGGTGGTGAGCCCATTCTTTTATGTTGACCAGATGGAAGCAAGACACTAAGAAGTCTGATGACAAGCGAAATTTAACATGCAGTCAAGCATTGATTAAGAGGTCCCTCTGAGAAACAGTTAGCTAACGAATGGATCGAACCACTTATATATAACTTCTGCCAAAGCCAGGCCCATCGGCCTCAGGTTGAAAAAAGAATTTGTTGGATGGAATTGGAACTGTTCTGGGCTTCATCGAAGAAATGCTTGACTTCATATTCCATATATCAAAACCAGACCAGCACAGAGGCCTGGCTGCTATGCATTATGATGACAATGAAGCGGTAAATTATGTATTGATCTAGAAACTCGAATGGTTACACTGACAGGACTATATCGTGTTGCTTCAATGACACATGAATACCACAGCTGGTGTATTAATTCCAGGACAGGGACAATTGAGAGTATCATCTAGCAGAGTTTTCAAGAGGCCGTAATAAATGCACCCGCATCTCACCCGTCAAAAAACTAATCCAAAAGAAACCAATGGAAAAGAAACCTATGGAAGCCTCTGTTTGACAATCAATCTCAATAGGCTGCTAGCAGCATCTGTCCACGGCACAGAGCGTCCCGCATAGCCTACTAGTGGCTTTTATAAAAGTTAAGAACCATAACTTAGAGAAAGTAGTATGCAGATACCCGGCAAGGAAAAAGACAATGCGAGAAAATACATAACAAAATCCAAAACGTGTATGAATAGTAACGAAGTTGTTTCGGTCTCAGGGGGCTGGGTGGTAGTTACATGTCAAAACAAGCAAAGTTCAATGATGAAGAACTTCGTAGAGCAACAACAAAATCATTGTTTGAATGATAGCCTCCTCCAGGGTTTTTATTATTTTTATTTCATGTTCATACATCGTAAACTACTCTGAAAGATATTCAGGGTGAAAAAGGTTCATATCATCAATAATGTGCTTTAAGCACACTTTTATACTCCTTGCTGGAGGGATATCTACAGTACACAGCATAAGTTGGTGGACTTTCTACGGCCCTCGCGCTGGAATGAACAAGAATAATAAACACAGTATTTAAAACTAGTGTCATCTCTAGACAGAACCCAAGGAAATATACGCATATACATATCGAACGTGCGGAATTTTCAATTAAAAATAGTTCTAGCAATATCAGCAACGTGCATCGAGGATATCAAGCGCAATATGGTATATGCAACTTCAGCTCATGAAATTTCAAGAATATATGTAAAATAGTTTCAGAGGACGCCGAGACTGCGTTAAATAGGGCAAACAAAATCAACTGTGTAAAAACCGTCTTTCATTAACCGCCAAGGCCAGTTCCATAATTAGTTCACATGAAAATAGATATCTAAGTCTCCTCCCGGGAGAAGGAAAGAGGGTGAAACGAAAAGAGGGAATTAACAATGGACACGGTTGGGGGTCATAACAAAGAGGGTCTCTGTTTTCCTCGGGTTTTATCTCTCCTAGTCAAAGCCATTGCTCGCTGAAGAGTGTCGCGCGTATATCATGGTAGTGCTAGATAGCTGAAACTATCCGCAGTAAAGTGGTTGAGATAGGGCGAATGTTGTTCTAAAGCTGAGCGAAAGGTAAAGCCTAGTAATCGCAGATAGAGTGTCAAAAATGAAACACCATGGTAACGTAAACAAAAAAAGATAAAATGAGTAAAATGCCATCATGCTCACCTTTATAGTCCCAGGCCAAGTCCGCTGATGGTGGAAAGAACGGGTCCGAGGAGCGGTGCGACACCGGTCATGCCGAGAACCTGAGTGAAGATGGAAAGGGGGCCAGAGACAATACTGAGGATACCACCAGTGCCACCCCCAAGGAGACCGCCAACGATTGGGAGGCCGTCCAGGATTGGTTCACGGGTAGTAAGGCCCTGAGTAGGGACATCGAGTGCGTCAAGCTTGGGGGCAATGTCCTTCAAGCCGTTCTTGGCCAGGGGAGCAAGCCTGGAAACGAGGGCCTTGAGCGCTCCTAGAAGCTGTTCCTGTTTATCCTTCGAGAGGCCGGGGATATCGGGGAGTTTGCCGTCGACGGCTTTCTCAACCTGGAGGGCGGATGCGATCTCAGTGATGGATTGAATCATTTGCGCAGATTGCTCTGGGCTCATGCCACTGATCTCGAAGTCAGCATCCTGGCGGGCCTTGATCGGGAGGGAAAGGCCGCCCAATCCCCCTCCCAGTCCTCCCAATCCTCCCAATCCTCCTCCCGATCCGCCTCCCAGGAGGCCCTGCAGAGGCCCCAAAAGAGATCCCAAACCAGCTGCGCCGATACCCTTGGTGACTGATGGGACAAGTTGCCCGGTCAAAGCATCAGGAATGCCCTGGACAGACTGCAAAGATCCGAGGCCTGGGAGTTCGGGGAGGCCCGGGATGATGGGAGCTGGAGCGGCAATAGCAGAGCCAGAAAGGGCAAATGCGGCAGAGACGATGGAGAGCTTCATGTTGAAGGTGTGGTTGGGTGCTCGGCACGAGGGTTTCAACGATCACAAATGGTATACAAAGTATATAATATTCCGAATGAACGACTAGGTGTAAAGGAGCGTGGCGATTCTTTTCAGAAATACAAAAGAACGTATGATACGTCACCGGAAAAAAAGAGTGACTGTATGTCGGGGGAATAAGGAACAAGGGAAAGGAGAAAGAAAGGGAGGGCGGAGTATGTCTAGGGGCGGCTTCCTACCCGTCTCTTATATACTGGCGACACCAATGCGGGACAAGAGTGACATCGATGGCGCATCCGAAACGAGGGAACCTACAAATTTCAAAGGAAATAGTGATCAACAGTCTCTGAATCGTCCTTAGGATGCAAACCCGCCAGGGGCCAAGGAGCACGGTACAGGCATTCGTGCTTCCAAGACTCGATTAGCTGCGATATACGGAGTACTCCGTACTCTGCTCCAGTCCACCGAAACGCAATGATGGTGATAATCAGCTGCTGATGGGCTTCATAATAAACTACAAACCCGGAATGAATTTACAACCTCAAAACGAGTTCCCGATAAATGTAAATAGTCAAGACCTTGTCGTCTCATGAGCACTAAAGGAATAGTCATGTACGGCGAAATCTGAGTTGTGTTCTGCGCAAAACCAGGCAGATGGCAGGAAGAAGCAAAAAAGAAAAAAAGAAAAAAAAAAGAACCAACGCTGCGTGGAAGGAAAAACGCAGGTCCAGGATAAACCGAAGTCAACATAGTGGTTCCTGGGCCAATCATACTTTTTCCCGGCCCTTATTTTTTCATGGCGAGGCAGCCTTGTATGTTACAGCATAAATGCCGTGGATTTGAGAGAGAAAAGAAGGTAATCCATAAATAGTGCGGAGTAGGCATGGAACGTGCGATGGTATCCTGCTCTGGGAGCCAATGATAAACAGTGATAGCAGGCCGTATGCAGGTCAGGGCCGAACAAAAAGATACAAGCTTATTCGAAGCACAGATCAGAGTCAGGCCGACGGAAGTACATTGGTCAGATAGCCCAATTTCCTGTCCGTTTGCATGGTAGAGACGGTGATGCTGAAGGAACAGCTCCTGACGATCGCAATTCTGTTGTCCTAGGTTCAGGCTGGTTGTGTCAGTCAATTACATCTCATCATTTATAGAATTCTGATCATGATATGTGCATAGTTATATAAAGGTAGGCTTTCCCTTTATCTGTTAGACCAATTGTTGCTCTGGTTGATCACATCAAGGGATCGCCAAGTTCTCTGGTGAAAGAGAAGCTCCATTCATCAAAAAGCGCTGTAGGGTGGTTTGGGCTTGAACCTGCAGCACAGAATTGGGCGTGAACCTCCAGCCGGGGCATTATCACGCAGTATGTCCGAAGTACTCCTCTGTCATTGATCAAGGATGTCCTCCCGTGTCGTGTTTTCTGTGGGCGGCTAGCGTGACTTGGGCTGAACCTTCAAGGCCATACGGAGCACTCCGTAGTACGGAGTAGTTAGCTCCCTGATGCCCAGGGAGTTGAACGCCTGAAATTGGGATGGGTGGCCACCGGTCACTGCGTTTGCTCCGTACCCATTTATCACATTCTTCCCATTGTTTCGATCCCTTTTCTATGGATTGTGAGTGGCTACTTTGGGTGAATCAATTGTTTGCCTTATATTGCCTTCGCGTCTTGATTGTCCTTGGTACGTAACTAGTACCATGTAGTATCATCCAAGGGTGCGGAGTATGTATCATCGGAGGGTAAAGAGCACTCCATACTACGCGGTACTATCAAAAGATGCAGAAACGGGGGTGTGTCGGCGGCGACATTAATATCCATCACCAGTCCCCTGCTGAGCTTTGTTTCGGCTGTTCACCCCTGAGGCTTGAATCCATGACTAGTGCAAAAGTAACTCCTTAACGGCGTTTGGGACAGACTTTCTGCCGCCAATGAGTGCCACATGTCGATCCTAAGCAGCGGTTACATACCAGGAACCAGGAACTAACTTTTGTCTTAGCAAGCTCTACATACTTTCAATACTGAGTACTCTGTACGGAGTCGAGTCGAGTTGCATAGCTGCATGGGCAGCAGGGCATGTCAACCACATTCATCTCTATCGCGCCTCTTAACGCCTTTGCGCTGGATGAAGAGCAAAATACTCCATAGAGAGTATGTGATACTCCATACCATGCCCTGTCTGAACCTTGCAGTTTGAAACTGAGTGGGATATCCAGCTCAAGGTTCACTACCCTCGCCCTGACCCTTGCCTACAGTTTACCCTGGCCACGATGGACTCCGTACTGCGGAAGTTACTCTCTTTATGCTAACATCCCGGATCATTCGAAACGTGAACATGTTAAGTCGCAACATGCGCGGATATAGACGCATGTACGGAGTACAGAAGTTGCATTCACATACGGAGACCTCCGTACATATCCCATAGATTGAAAGATCGGGATACCCCAGCGAAGCAACCCAATGACAAGAAAGGCTATTACCCCCATGACCGATGGAGGCCAGTAATATTGGTAGCCGTAAACAAGAAACCAAAAAGCCTGCAATTTTACCACCTTTGATTCTTGGTAAATTTGGCGACGCTGTCGATCCCAAGGACCGGGCCCGAACTTTCGTTAAGGACATCAGCATCTGATAATTCGCAGGAGGAAAACTGGCTGGGCACGGAGTATGGCCTCAGCCAACGGCCTCCTCTTGCTAACCCGTGGTCCTCAAAGGGTTGATAGAGAAAGAGGGGAATGAAAGAATAGATAGGTTCCATCTACGGAGTATCGTTGTAACTGTTCACATCTGGGTAAGTGAATATAAGAAGAAAAAATTCCCGGTTTGAATTTCAGAGCTCCAGGGCGAATGAAGTATCAACAACACCTCCTGGTACTCTAATTGATGCTGGTTGGCGCGCCAGAGTCATTGTTGGCTAGGAAATGAAATGCTATATTTCCACCCAAATGGTATAATTTGCGTGACAACCTGCTGAGAAGAATACCTGGGGAGAAGGTGCAGACTTTTTGAGCTTTTGCATCCTTTACAGAGTACTCCGTACTCAGCAGACAATCTTGGAAGAAAATAAAATCTGATTAATCTCTATCATAAGAACATTTCCACGGGTTTAACTTTGCAGGCATGAGCTAACATGAACAACTTTAATACGAAGTACTCCGTTTGGTTGGATATATTCTCCTCCCAAGCTTCAAGAAAAAGCGCGTTTACGAATTACAGTCAGAAATTCAAATTCATCCATCCGCTCATCTTCGCGGAGGTGATTTTTCCTTGTCCCGGTTGGCTTTAACAATGGCATGATTCGACAAAACACACACACACACACACACACACACACACACATATATATACAAGCACACAACGTGCCATTGCTGGGTACCCGTAGACAGACAAACGACCCCCCCCCCCCCCTCTGGTGACGATCGACAGGTTATCAGCGAACTTAAGCCTTAGCTGAAACTTTCATGAGAACCTAGTTAGCATATGCAAGCACTCCCATGTCTCTAGTGCTTATGTGAGCGCTCATCAAGAGGGATTCAAGAGGGAACCCTTTCAAAGGCTTTTCATCATGACCTCACCGACGGGTTGTTGATCGGGGGATCCATGCGGGTTTCCCAAGAAGGTGAAACGGTGAAATAATGGGGACGGGAACGGAAAATGTCGTATCTTTGTATTTTGATAGGCTGGCTAGGATGGTGTATATTTTTGGAGGCTTACCAGAAGATCTTGAAACGTTGGTGCTAAAATGAAAAAGAAAAAAAACAAGAGACGGGAGCAAGAAAGAGTAGTTAGGTCAGAGTCGGTAATATTATGACAAAATTAATGTGAAGCCAAGTTTGGCACGGTTTGCTGTTTTGCCTGGAGTAGTAGTAAGACAGGGCAGAACACGACCGGGTACGGACGTACATGAAATGGGAAATAGGATAGACAAAATGTAATCTAAAAGAATACAGAAGGAGGCGAAATGGGAAGCATGACACGGCTAGGTTGATACAGATGATAATTGAATTCCCAGGAAGGAAAATAACAAGCGCAAATCAAAAGGAAATGATCGGTAGAAAAAGTTCAAAATAGGCACAGTGAACGCCATAGCAAAAAAGAATATGAAGCCAGAAACCACAGAACCCTGACGAAACGAAACGGCGATGTTTCAAAACACGCTAATATAATTCCCTATCCGCTCCTTCTGGTTCTGAGCGATGCACTCCGCAATCCAGGTGATATTTCGAATTTCCTAGAAGAGACGAGGATATTCCACTTGTTAGAACGGGCGTACCATACTGAACATCCTCAACGCTGTATGACATGTATGGAATGAAAGAGGGGGGAGGGCCAAAACGATGCAAGAACGGGGAAAAAACATACCTGTTCCCTAAGTTTCACCCATGCATAAATGATAGCCGGTGTGAATTGCCGCGTGAAAGTAAGCTTCGAAATCTCCATCTCCTTCTGATAGAACATATCTTCCAAACTCTTTCCATCACTACTACCTCCACCAGCCATGTTACCCAGCCCCCCACCGCCAATTCCGCCCGCCCCTCCCCCACCACCCTGGTTGAGTCCCACAGCGTCAAAGAATGCCTTGTAGTCTCCAATGCCGCTGACAGCCAGCGCAACTCCTTCGACGTCATCAGCCCGTGATAGCATCAGGGAGCCTTCTGGATACAGTTTGCCAAACTCAGGATAAAGTTTCTTCCTCTCGGCCTTAGACAGTTCCGTCCCAAAGGAGTTGAGAGTGATGTTGATAGCGCGACGGTCCGCTTCGAATTCCAGGGCTTCTGACATGACCTCAGCAGTCGGAGTACCCTTCAACCCCGGCTCTGAGTTGACGAATCTGTAAAAATCCTCCAGGTAGTTCTTGTATAGCATGTTCCGGACAATTTCGATATTCAACTCATCCAGGTCCTGGTGGCTGAGGCTGCCTTTGAAGTACGGGGCCAGCGGCGTTTCAACGAGGACGGAGTTATAGAGTTCTTCGATATTCGTGGCGACGCAGAGGACGGGCATGGTCTCGAACCAGCCAAGTGGGTGGCACCGTTCAAGCAGTTCTCGTGTGTCCCGTTCGTGTAAGGTTCCCGTGATGAGTAAGGCGACGTTATCGATCATGTAGCCGTAAGTTAGGTATTCCATGAACTTGGCGAGGGAGCCGGTGGCCTGGGCCTGGAGGTAGCGGAATTCCGCAACGAGTTTCTCTGTGGTTTTGCCCGCGAGGGAAGAGGTAGAAGGGTTTGGTGGTAGGGAGGCTAAGAAATCACCATAGGCGGGGCCCAGTTGGAGCTTGACATCTGCACATCGTTTGAGTTGATGTTAGTCCGGATTGATGGGATGCAACTTGTTCGGTGGTAGAAGCTAAGCAAGAGGAACAACATGCCATCGATAGTATCGCATTGAGTCAAGTTCCCGTAGCTCTGGGAAGTTAGCAGGCTGTTTCGATACCCGCGGACGAGGCCTTCGATATACCTTGAAGGGGAGTCAGCAAAAACCAATAGAACGGAGCAGCACTGTCGTCTATTAGGAAACCATACCCGCCATTCACATTAAATAACAAGCCCTCCATTGCGGGCGGTTGGAGCGCATATATATCACACACCAATTAGTTTACATGGAATATCTATCTACATAGATGTTGTCAAGGCCGCTGCGCAATGATGGTGGTCGGTGTCAGGTCACGTTTCAATCTAGCTGTATTTGGCTAGCGGTCGACTCTCGGTTACACGTGATTGATTACATAAGCAGCGTTGGACGGTGGCTGTCTCCACCTGCCCAAATCTGTCCAACCACAGCTCAGCATTCGCTTGCTGCACTCCAAAATTTCTGTTCGTAGCAGAAAAAAAAAAGAATAAAAAAAACGAACGACCGAGCAAACTGCCCACCTTCCCCCGTTTGAACCTACACACTCGCCTCCCTCGTACCTTCTCCGTTGTGTCCAGCTCCGCTCAATAGGGAAACTGCTGTTCCCCGGGGCTGCTCTTTCCGTGTGTCTGCCTGGTGTGCGGTCAACAGTCTGTGTGTTTTGGATCAGGCAGTCACAGAGCCAGCCACCTCTGCATAAAAACGGCAGGAAAGGACAACGCGATATCTGCGGTTCTTACTAATATATATATACATATATAGCCATATCTTGCCGCTGTCATGACGCTGTTTATCCTCACTGAGACCAGCGCCGGCTATGCGCTGCTCAAGGCCAAGGACAAGAAGCTGCTCAAGCGCGATGATCTTGCCGCAGAAACTCAGACGGCAGATGGTGTGTCGAATCTGTAAGCCTCCTCCTAGTGTCGTGGTATTGTGGAGGGTTATAGGATTGCTGCAATCGTATATATGTTATATGCGGTTAAAAAAGACGGTGAAGCTAACTGCATTGTGTGTGTAGTATGAAATTGAAGAATTTCCAGAAATTCGACAGTGCGGCCACTGCACTAGAAGAAGTCGCATCTCTAGTTGAGGGAAAAGTTACACCTCGGTTGGCCAATCTTCTTGAATCCATTAAAGATGAGAAGAAGGTGTCTTTGGCTGTTGCTGATCCAAAACTCGGTATGTTCACTAACCTTGCGATGGGGTATGTCTAAAGCTCACATTTGGTTAACACTTTTGTTTGTGCAGGAAATGCCATCTCAAAGCTCCCCTTTGCCATCCAGCCAATCGCAGACTCTACCACTGCGGATCTCTACCGCGCAATCCGGGAGCATCTTCCCACTCTGATCCCAGGCCTTTTGCCAGCCGATATGTCCACAATGTCCCTGGGTTTGTCGCACTCTTTAGCGCGCCACAAACTCAAGTTCTCCCCCGACAAGATCGACACTATGATTGTCCAGGCCATCGCTCTGCTCGATGACCTCGATAAGGAACTCAACACCTATGCCATGCGCGTCAAGGAGTGGTACGGCTGGCATTTCCCGGAACTAGCCAAGATCCTCAACGACAACATTGCCTACGCGAAGGTCGTGCTGAAAATGGGCATGCGTGCTAAGTCCGAGGAGACCGACCTTTCTGAGATACTGCCAGAGGAGATTGAGGCTGCCGTGAAGGCCGCCGCGGACCGGTCAATGGGTACGGAAATCTCCAACGAGGATCTCGACAATATCCAAGCCTTGGCAGAGGAGGTGATTGGGTTTTCAGAATACCGCCAGCAACTTGCAAGCTACCTAACTGCCAGGATGACTGCCATTGCACCCAATCTTACAGCCCTTGTGGGAGAACTGGTTGGTGCACGATTGATTGCCCATGCTGGAAGTTTGGTGAACTTATCCAAGAGCCCTGCCAGTACCATCCAGATTCTGGGAGCTGAAAAGGCCCTTTTCCGTGCCCTGAAGACTAAGCATGATACTCCAAAATACGGTCTTATCTATCATGCGTCCCTGATCGGACAAGCGACCGGCAAGAACAAGGGCAAGATGGCTCGTGTTTTGGCTGCCAAGGCAGCCATTGGTCTTCGTGTCGATGCGCTAACTGAATGGCCTGTTGATGCTGATGGGAATGAGCCTACAGAGGAAGAGAAGGCTACTCTCGGCACTGAATCACGATATTACCTAGAGAAGAAGTTGGCGGCCATGGAGGGCAAACCCATGAAGCCAAGAGGTGTTGGCATCGGACCTAACGGCATCGCCACGGCCCAGCCCAAGAAATGGGAGATTAACGAAGCTAGGAAATATAACCCGGATGCCGATGGGCTTGTTGGGGACGAGTCTGCCACCCAATTATCGTCGAAGCAGCAAAAGAAGGAGAAAAAAGACAAGAAGAAGAAGAAGCTGATTGAGGAAGTTAAGGAGTCTGAAGATGAAAGCGAGAGTGAAGAAGAATCTGACGGGGATGTTGAGATGGAAGAAAAGCCCGCTACCAATGGATCTATGGCCGATGCCGAAGCCTCATCCGAGGATGAAGACGAAGAAGATGAGCCTTTGGAGGATGAAAAGTCGGAAAAATCGAGGAAAAAGTCCCTTGATAAAAAGTCCAAGAAGACGGAAGATAAGAAATCGAAAAAGCAGAAGGGTGGTAGTAGTGCAAGTGTGGAAGAAATGGCCGCAAAGGCTGGACTCAGCGTTAACCGGTACCGGCGCAAGCTTGAACGAGGGGAAATCACCTTTGACAGTGAAGGGAAACCGTCGGTGATTAGCAAGAAGGACGTGAAGAAGGCGAAAAAGGAGGCGAAGAAAGCTGCTAAGGCCGCAGAGAAGGAGAACGAGGCTGGTAAGAAACGAAAGCGGACTGAGGATGATGATGAGAAGAAGAAGAAGAAGAAGAAGAGCAAGGCGTGAGGGAACATATGTATTTCTCATATTCTTGTCCTTTTTTTATGTATGATATCATGCTTACTATGTGGATTTCGCTCTTGCGGCTTCTCTACCTTGTCTGCTTTTTCAATTGCTATGTCCGCTTAAACAGTTTTTGCATCTTGTATGGCGAGATCTATGCTGCTTTTGTTTATATCGTTAG
This sequence comes from Emergomyces pasteurianus Ep9510, assembly GCA_001883825.1. Lineage (NCBI taxonomy): Eukaryota > Fungi > Ascomycota > Eurotiomycetes > Onygenales > Ajellomycetaceae > Emergomyces > Emergomyces pasteurianus. Next base: position 14,286 of record LGRN01000460.1, read on the forward strand.
CTTCTTTTCCTTTTCCTTTTCTACTTGTGAGTTGATTTTTTTTTTTTTTTTGCTTTTGTTTCATGCGTTTTTGTTGTTGTGTTTTGGTAATAACGGCGCAGGCTGGTGCTTGGGATAAAAATAGGTGTTATATTTTACTTTATTTCAAAATTTTTAAATACTTCTTATAAATAAAAAATTGAAAAAATTGTTCATATAGCCATGGCTTTTTTTTCCCCAATTAGTAGTTCCTCATATCAAATTCTTCCTGATAAACTTTTCTCAGTAATCCAACTCACCGCCTTGAAGCCACGGTGAATTCTGCCAACCTCCGCTCCGCGACCTCAAACATCAGAAGATTCCACTGGAATCATGTTATACATTGTCACATATAAATATACACATAATGAAGGTACGCCCAAACCAAAATCCGCACGAAGAGAAAATGTAACAAATAAACCCACTGAATATACATTAAAATTGACTTTTGAATGCGGGGGGTAAAAAATCTCCCGCCTGTTCAGATCCTCGAACCACAATCCGCCATTCTAACAAATGTCGAAGTGCTGGCTCATTTTAGCCTGAATCCGCCGCGCAGACCTCCCAATCCCCCTCCTAACTCGAGGAATTTCACACCGAGCCCCGATTTGAGGGATCATAATACTGTTGTAAAGGAGGTGGGGATTTTTTTTATTCCATTCCCCCTTTAAAAGCTCCTTTACGCCTACAAAGTTTGCTCTATAACATGTATAGGGAGTGCTTTTCCATTTTTTACTAATTGGACGGCCCATGTTTAAGTTCCATGACTACGTAACACGCCTCTCGCCGCACCTACTCAGCTACCCAAGTTTTATGCCACCGAGTACTTCGAGTGAAGATAATACTGATACTAACATCAAAAATGACAATGGCGATGGGAATGGGAATGGGAATGAGAATGGAAATACTACGCCTCTGGAGACCCAATCGCAGCCCCAAGCTCAACCACAGTCGCAATCGCAATCGCAATCCCAGCCAACGGATCTCGACCTCGCCCTGCGCGAAATTATCCGTCGACTCCGGCCGTTCCAGCTCACGAAGGCGGAGGTGCTCATGATTGTGAATTTAGGGGTTGGGCTTGATTCCAGTGGCGAACAGGGGGGAGGGGAAGGGGAAGATGGTGCTGCTGTGGAACAGGGGACAGGAGATGCGATGGAAGTTGATGGTGAAGCGGGCGGGGAGCTGGCGGGTGCAGAAGGGGAAGGAGAAGGGGAAGGAAACGGGGAAAAAGAGGAAGGAGGAGGTGGTGGTATCGATGAGGAAGCTGATTATGGCGCGCTTGCGTTACTGGACACCGTTATTGAAGATCGGGAGGAGAGGTTGAGTACTGAGGATGTTGGGGAGATACTGAAGGTTGTAAGGGAGACGTTGGGTGGTAAGGGGAAGGGGAAAGGCAGGAAGAGCGGGTCAAGCACTGCTGGTGCTGGGTGACGTGTAATTTTTACTGGAGTCTTATGTGTATGGGTCTACTTTTTGTGCATATTTGAGGCGTTCTTGACCTAGAAGGGGAGTAATTGTTTTGCTTTGTATAGAATACCATAGGGAGGGATGCATATATAGATTGCTGTTGAGCGACGTTCCTTACTTATCTTTTTTTCCTTTTTCTTTTTCTTTTTTTTTTTTTTTTTTTTTTTTGTTGAGGGGGGGGAATCGCACGTATCAGATCAACGCGAGATGAGAAGAGACAGTGAAGGAAGAGTTGAAGAAGCGAAGAAAGAAGTGAGACAAGGACACATATAACATAGACAGGTTTGATGATGCTGTCAATGCCAATGCCATAGAGGGTCTCATCGAACGGCGGCGACTAAAATCAGAAATTGAAGTTTTTGAACAGGCGTTGATGATGAGACAGAGGCGGTGGGTCAGGAAATACCACACGGAAGTCGAGGATGAGGAGGAGGGTGAGACGGCAGGGGGCGGTGAAGAGAAGAAAAGAAACTCAATGAATGAAAGAAGAAAAGGAATAAGAAATAAGAAGACAGGAGTGTGTGTGTGAGGAAGACAATCAAGGCAGCTTTATATAGCCGCGAGCAATGACGTTGAAGGGTCAAGAAAACGCCCCGGTCGGCACCATGCCTGAACGGGACGACGCCAGACCGCATGGAGCGGCGCCAGACCGGAAACGGACGGCGCCAGACCGGATCGGGAGGGGAGCGCCGTTTCCGGCCGTCGACTCGCCGTCGCAAAGAATACTATTAATTAACAAATCATGATCATTGATTATGTTTACAGATAAGCTAAAATCTTTTATAACTTCTTTAATCATGATTTTTATAAGTTTTAAAGCATTTAATTTATTAAATGTTGATATAATTATTGCTTATTTAATGAACAAATCAATGAACATTAATATTATGTTATATTTTTAATTTTCTTTATAAATGTTAGATAAATCTTAAATAAAATTCATGTTAATGATGTGTCATTTCTTTTCAGACACGAGCAGTGACTCTAGCATCTTATACAGCTTATGTTACAGTATCTTTACACATTGACAAAGATTGTAGATTTTTATGTAGCTCGCAATCTCATCATGCATATTATGTTAAAAGTATTTATATTTAATCATTTTAATAATTTTGTTACATTTAAAATGATCATCTTGAAAATTGTTGTGATTTATTTTTATTATTTCTTGTCTTATAGCATGATCTAGTAATACATAGACTCTTTCATCTTTTTTAAGTAGATCTTTTTTATCTATTGTCTAGATTAAATACTCTGTCTTGTTAGCTTTGTCTATCTCTATTCTTTTATAAAGTTTGTCTGTTTCTTTATTTCTAGCTTAAACTTGCAACAAGAGATTAATTATAGACTCAGTTAATTCATTATAGACTGTCTTGATCTCAAATATCTTTATGACTAAGATCTGTGACATTAGAACTTCTAGATTTAATTTTAATCCTGTATCACTGATGATGTTGTTCTCATTTATAGATGTATTCTTTATTCTACAAGCTTTTTTATTAATAAGCTTAGATAATGTTTAACAAGATTGCAGATTCTTTATTCACATCTTCATTTTACTAATTATATAATCTAACTTCTTGTTTTTATTTAAATCTAGTGATTTAAACAATCTTTTTTAAAGTTTCTTCTTAAGAATAGAAAGTCTTGTTAACAAAGCTGTATGTTTTATATAATCAGAGCAATGATTAAGTATATTTACAGGATTATTTCTCTCTAAACAGTGCTTAATTTAAAAGTTAAACATAAAGAGCAGTTTTATTTATCTTATCTAATGTTCATTTAACTGCTTCATTGTTATAAAGCATTGAAGATTAACATAATCAGATAGTACTATTATTAACTGCTTACTGTCATGTAAATAGTAACATCAGTGTTTGAATGCTTTTATAATTAACAGTATTTTTAAATCATGTATTTAATAGTGTCATTTTAATTCATTGAGTTTTTATGATTAAAATACAATTGAATGTCACTGCTCATCATTTATTAGTTGTGTAATTACAACTACAACTGCTATATTAAATTCATCAATTTCTATGTATAATCTATGCTTTAAATCAAAATGTACTAACAGAGATGCTTTTGTAAAGCATTTTTTAATCTTTGTTATTATAAATTTATAATTTTCATTTAAATTTATAGATGTGTTATTCTTTTTCTTCTTTGTATCATGTTTCTTTAATAATTCAGTAAAAGATGCTGTTATTATTAAGAACTTATATATAAAACAATGATAAAAATTAATAAATTCTAGAAATATTTGCAGCTTATTAACTGTTTCTGACTCTAATCAATCTAGAATCATTTTTATACAGCTCTGTTTTACTGTAATTTCTTTTATGTTTATGATAAATTTAAGAAATTTGATTTTTGTTACATGAAACACGCATTTGCTGAGCTTTACATATAATCACTATCTTCTTAATCATTCTAGCATTATTTTTATATATTTCTCATGTTCTTTAAGCAAGTTTAAGAATATGACTATATTATCAAGATATGCCACACAGAACACATCTAATAAATCACTGAGAGTCTTATTAATATATGATTGAAAGATAGCTGGCGCGTTCACTAGTCTGAATAGCATTATAAAGTATTTAAAATGCTTATAGTGAGTGTAAAATGCAGTCTTTTACTCATTTTTATATTAAATGTAAATTCTATGATATGCATCATAAAGATCTAGTTGTATATAATATTTAACTTCTACTAATCTATTGAGTGTTTTACTTATTAGTAACAGCAGATATTGATTTTTCATTGTTATCTTGTTTAATTCTCTATAATCTATACATAGTCATAGTTCTTCATCTTTCTTCAATGTAAATAATATAAATATACTTACAAGACTCTTTAACAAGTAAATTCACTTCTTTTTTAATGCTTGTTTAATATATTTATAAAGAATAGCTAACTCTTGCATGAATAAGTTATATATAGGTCTATATGATGGTTGTTTGTCTGATATAAGCTCAATGACATGATCATAAGATGCATTTTCCACTAAGAGTATGTCTTCTTAAAATACATTGTTATATTCTTTATATACATTAGAGATGTGTGATTCAGATAGATTAACTGAGCTTGAGACACATGTTAGACTCTCGCGTTTATTAATATCTCATGGAAAAACAGTGTATATAATGTGTTCTTCATTCATCAACGTGACGAAATTCATGACATTATCTATCTAAATTTAATTAATATCTTATGTTTTTCTATAGTTCCACAATCTTCGCATTCAATCAATATCAAGATTCACAGTTTCTAGTCATAACATTTTTAATATAACATTATAGTTGTAAATATTGACTTCTTTTAATTGATGTATGTTTTTATAAAGAATATTGTCATCGTTGATGATTTTCATCAAAGCTTTTTATTAATTATATAATTTAATAGTATGATTATCTACAGCTTTCACAATCTTAGATTTACTTGCTATATAATTAAAATATTAATTCACTCATTTATAAGACACAAAATTCACATCTGTGTCTGAATCTATTAAGATTTATATCATAGCTCATTCTTTATCTGTAAACATTTATATGTTCATGACAATAGTGTATGATTTTATTTCTTATAGCTTAGTTAATTGTATGCTCAACACAGCAGCTGCTTTTATAATAAAAATAACTAATTTTTTATCTCTTGCACTTTTTTATGTTTCTTAAAATGTAATAGTCAACATTTGTTGAATATATGCTTGTATTTCTTACAGTGAGTGCATTCTTTCTATCATTAAAATTTATTCTTCTTTTTAAAGCTTTTAGTAGTATTGTTCTTAACAGTATTGTTATTTTTATTGTGATTTTTAAACTGACAATCTTTGCTCTTTATATTATCTTTATCATTAAGCTTAAACTTTATATTTTTATTGTTTTAATCATGTTTAATGATTTTTATATATTTAAGTATATTCTCTTTGATGGTCTGCATTCTTTATAATAGTTTTTTATAATTTACAGATTTCTAAGCATAATGAAAAAGTTCTTTATGTATTTTTAATAAAGTCTTGCTTTGTAAATTATTCATTCACTATTGCTTGCTATATACTGATAGATAATACTCTCAATCTTTAAGATATTTAGAGAAGTTGTGTATTAACTGTCATTCTTTTTAATAGATATCTTGAAATCTCTGACTAGTCATTCAGTGTTAATTCTCTGGATTATTTATTTACATCTTAAGATGAGTTAACATATTATTAAATGTTAGCAGTGTGATTTCTTCATGTTTTTTATATGCTGTTATATAGTTTAATCATTTTTGTTTAACATGAGAGTCTAAGAACATCTTTACATTATTGATTTTATGTTCTTTGATTTTATAGTATTAATAATGACATGCAATTATGATTAATAGACAATCTTTAAAATCTTTAAAGTCTAACATGTTTTTGTTTTTATAGTATTCTTTGATCTTGAGTTTCAGCAGTAACTCATTGTCACTATCATTACTGTCATCTCACACATTATGTCTTTATTTACATCACTTCATACATGTTTTAGCTTGTTTAAAATGTTCTATAACTCTCTTACTGATAATAAGTTCATAAACAGATTGAGATAGTGCATGAGATTCTTTACAAAGCTGTGAATCTAGTTTATTAATGTGTTATTGTACAGCTAGAATGACAAGATATTGCTCACACTTGCAGATCTGCTTTTATAATTCTTACAGACAAGCAACACTGCTTTCAAAGGTCTCTACAATTAATACATACATGAATGATTGTAGTTTTAAAGAATTGACTGAGGACTTGTCTTAAGAGACATATTCATGTTTAAAGTGTGTAGTAATCATAGTAAGAGATCATGCAAGATTTTTATTTAATATTGCATGTTTTTAAAAGATTATTATTTAAATTCAGTGTATATAGATCTCTTATAGCTCTGCGATCTAGCGAACCACTCTATGAACTTAAAAGTGATTAGAATTGTAAGAGATAGGATCATGTGATGATTATGTAATATGATTATATAAGCGAGTCAAGAAGTATAAGAGTAGTGTGCTAGATGCGAATATCTATATATTAAATGTAACTATCTCTTTCGTATAAAACTAATCGCTGATCCTTCTATTAAAGAGCATCAGCGACCCTTATATAGACGTGTTAACATAGATAATTATAGATACAATGCCAGGTTGGCTTCTCGGGTAGATGTGAGTTAGTACGTGGCGGCGGCATTCCATATGTGCCTATGCCATGGTCCGGCTCCGCATGCCCGAATTAGGTTAGTTCCGTTCGTGCGCTATTACATACAGACAGTAATAGATGTAGCAGTGACATCACAGAATGATCAACATACCGTATATAAGATGTCTGCAAGGCTTACAGTAGAGAGTAAAAGCACTGCATCTTCTCATTCTACTGCTCTGACTGCTCTGAAGAGCAAAAGACTCTGTTCTACTACTATCAGTGTCAACGACAGAGACTGCAGAATACAATCATCTTATGAGCTAAGTTTAAGATGTATTAATAGACAATTTTTTAAAGAAATTCCTGCTGCATGTGACGTGACGGCGCCGCAGCGGTTGCTTCTATCAGTGACGTCACGTAGAGGTGGTGTGGGAAGCCGTAGGGTGGGCTTGGCTAACTGCCGAACAAGAAGAACGAGATGCCTACGGCGTAGAGGAGATACTACGGGATCAAGAGTACTTATGAATGTATGAGAAGTTATATGCGTATTCCAGTAACTCAGGTATATTGGAAAACGAATCGTTGCCCTTCATAATGAAGGGCTCACTGGCTAGCTATATAGAACCTCCTCTCGGAGCTCCGGAGCCCTGCACCCATTGTATGAACCAATTAATCAATCTATAAAAGTGAGGCGGCGCTTCGGCCCCTCCTCGGCGTCATCGTGCAGGTGTGATCACACGATCATAGCGATCGTCTCGTATTCTCAGCCCGTAGATGCATTCTCAAGATAGATGACATCTGTCACGGC
>LGRN01000461.1:4614-21461 GCA_001883825.1 Emergomyces pasteurianus Ep9510
TTTTTATTTTTTATTGTTAAAATTTATTTCAATTTTCCCCCTTTTTTTTTTTTTTTTTTTTTGAAACTGCCGCAAAAGACCACATCCGTACTCTGGTGGATAGCAAGGAGAGGCGCCTACGCTCTGTTTTCCGCGCTAATGTATCCGGATTAGCCCTAGCGTAGCTCATCCAGACAGGAATACTCCGTACGGAATATCATTAGAACCAGCGGTACCGTATGCAGTACAGGAACGTTATGTACGAAGTATACTTATGAGATAGCGTGTCTGATCAGGCTAGGCGCGTCGCGCCGCCTCTCGCCAAGATATAAAATCCTCCTCCGCGTCACTTCGACATCCTCTCCCCATCCTCCTCTCTTTTCCTCCACCCCTTCCCCGATGGCGCAAGACCTGCCCGATATCTCTCCTGTTGCTCTTAGATGCGTCCACCGCCCTACCCGTGCCGAACCGAGTCCGCCACGGCCATCTCAAACCATCTCAAACCACCAATGATACCCAGGAAGACCTACGGAACGCCATCACTGCCAGCCTGATTCAGCAGCACAGGACACGCTTTGCACACACCTGCGACGTGCTCGATGGCGTGGAAGGGATGTGATCGCCTCTGGTAGAACCGTGCTGTGCCGCGGGGACGGAGTTCCATGTCCAGCTGATGCGGATCACTCCGTTCTTGTGAGAGCGAGAACTCATTGCACACGGCGGAAGCGGGACAGCGAGACCGGCCGACGGGATTTCTGGCTGGAGAACCGGCAACCACAACCAATGGACTGCGTGCCCAGAGTGGGTGAAGGAGAGTGAATCCGGACAGGAATTCAGCCCCGGCTTCCCATCGTGACCGATTATACGCGGAGGCGGGCAGAGGAGCGAAACGAAATGAAGGGGGATTTCAGATGTGTCACCTCGCTTGGAGGAATGCCGTGCCAAGGTGGATTGTATCGGGAATTGCTCATCCCCTGGCCGTCTCAGTGTGGTCTGGTTCGCGGACAGCGCAGGTTCAACTGAGACCTCGAGAGCTAGCGGAGCTGAAAGTCTGCTGCAAGTAGTGATGCGCTGATGACATTTGTCTAGACCGCACTGCACCGCGGAGATGGTATTCCATGTCCGGCCTAGGCTGATAGGCGGAGCTATCTATTTTTGTGAGGAGGGAGTGACTGGTGAGTCGGTGGCCTGGAGGGAATCAGCGCCCTTGCTCAGTGATCGAAAGGAATGGTGATGGGATTTCGTGTCCCCTTATACCAGCGATCACAGTCAATCGCAGTTAATGGCAGTCCATGGCGTCCCACCCTAACTGTGTTGGAACCCTCGGCTTGCTATTGCGGACTAGCGCCCCGTACCTGGCATTTATCTATGCGTACTAGATAGATAGCAAAGACACCAGACATTTCAACAGGTTATGGCCGGGATTTCTAGGTTTTATTTATTTATTTTACTTTTAAGAATCTTCCGCAAAACACTACTTTTTTTTATCATTTTACGTTATGCCAGCTGCATAGCTGACATGCAGAAGAATTCTGACGAAAAGTGACTGTTTGGAAAGTTTTGACCGCGGGAAAAGATTGATTGATGAAGTAATAAACAACTTCGTCTTCAAGCAACGAATATGAACAGATATAGCCAAGAAATGCCTACACATGAGTCTGAGTGTAAAAGAACAGATCTTTGAGGCGTCGGAGCCACTGGTCATGAACTTGAGAGCAAACAACTGTGTAGGCGCACGGATAAGAAAAGTTATACATATACTCTTGAATTTTCTGAAGGATGGTCGGCTGCTTCACAGATTCCGGATATTCGTACATCTTTGTGGTAGATATTAGTAAGATTAAAGCATATAAGACAGAGCTGAAATCCTTCACAGTTCATCGGTTCCGCAGCGAACTGCATGGATTTCATGTGGGAAATATTTGTTAAGATGCCCTCAAAAATCCTGTATTTCGATGTCGACGACAATGTGGACTATAGAATTGCATTGAGGAATATCATTTGGTTATTGATAGTGAACGAAATGGCGAGTTGAGTCTGATGCTGCATCGCAGGGAAATTCATTTCACTTTCTTGATAACGAAGGATCAGGTCTATGCTCCGCTCATGTGTAATGCAATGGTAGGGCGATGTGAGGAGAATAAATGAAAGAGACAAGATCTAGTACTGTACAGTACAAATTAGAATGATGCTTTAAAAAAGGCAATCGAAAGGACTGAATGACTGACGTGGATTTTGCATTTTGTCACAGGCAAGGCAGATAACTTGGAGGATTTTATTGGGGGAACTCTGCATATTTTGTCAACTAACTAGTAAAAAAGCTGCACGCGTATGAAACTTCAAGTTCCAGCTCAAAAATATTCACCGTCTTAGCACCATTTTAAAATGATATTGAAATGGCAGTTTTGAAGGTGCACGTATCAAAGCATGGCTGTTGGGCACGACCAAGCTTTTCCATAGTTAGTGTATATATTTAACCAAAGCCTGTACTTCTACTTTTATAGCATGCATATCTCATCCACTCGAGAAACTTGAGAAGGGCTTAAATACCAGAGCGCAAACGCCATTCATCAACAAATACTGGAATGCAATTCCCAAAAAGCCAAAATCACGCATAACCCATTCCGCCCAACACTTTCTTCCGCAAAGCTGGCAACAATGAACAAAGAACATGCTCAAGAAACACAATATGTAGAACCGGAAGGAAATATGCAACCCCAACAAGCACCCCAGAATGTGATAGATGAATTGGATAGGAACTCCACGAGCAAGAGCCCATAATTCCCATTATCAAAATCCTCCAAAAAGGACAAAAAGGACGAAAACAGACAAGGTAATGCAGGAGAAAATAACAGAAAAAGGTGGTAAATCATCCGGAATGCCAATCCACCAACCATGCAGTCATTCTACTCCCCTCCCATTTCTTCCCTCAATTTTTTCTTTGAAAGCAATATAGCCTTAGTCCCATCTACATCTATGCCATTGTGCCTTCTAATCTATTTAGACCCTCCAGTTGCATACTTCCTCGTCCAATCTCTAGCAATCTCATCAAACCTCTTGCGGTCATCACGATATTGTTCCGCAATGCGGCCTTCGACAGCGTCATCTGGCATAGGTTCGACCAGCAACTGTCTCGCAAATTCTAACACTGCAGCAATCCTGGACGAAGGTTTCCACTCATCAGACTTTAGCATACCTAGACACATGCTCCCCTTGTCGTCGTTGGTGACGTTTGGGTGGTAAATTTTTGTGTCGAACGAGACCGTCGGGGGTTTAAAGGGATAATCATTGGGGAGGAAAAGGTTTATGATGAAGTGACCACCCTGTTGTGTCAAGAAGTGCATGTGAGTTTGTGTAATACGTATACATAGATGAAAGAGAGGAAGGGGAGGGTGGGGGGGGCATCTATGGCTCTGTTGGTTCGCTGTCGTAGTGAACAAGATACACACATTGTACGGCGAGGATTCAGGACCCTGCATGTGAACTTTCCAGTTATAGAGATCTGAGTCATTTGCGAGAGTGACGGAGATGCCTGTTGGAGGCGACTCCATTAGCTCATTAAACTCCTAAATTGGTGGTTTGGAGCAATGAGCATATAACTTCTGAGTCGCGTGGGCGAAAATGTGGGGGAGGAGGGGCGGGTGAAAGATGAGCTGGGATTTACCTTGGCAATGCGCTTTTGGCTTCCCATTCTGCCCCGTATTAGTATGCACGGTTCTATGAGTATATGTAACTGGATTGGTGGCAGGAAGAATGGATTGCTGTGATTGTTGATCAGATGTTTGCGGATGTTGTTTTGGAACAATAGGACGCACCTTGTAAGGCAACAAGAAGGGTAGGAGCGGAAGGCTAGACCCAAGAGAGCTCCCAGGGAGGAAATAGTTTATTTTCCCTTGCCTGTATCTCTCCCCAAGACAAGATAAGACATTTAAGATCGGCAGACACAAATGCTGCTATTTGGGTGAATATGGTAAACTTCGTAATTATTTTATCCTTCATGTTGGCAACATTTTCCAATATTTGGGAATGGCAGAACACCAGAGTACAAAGTTAGTTGAAAGCTAGCAGGCAAGTTTACCCCAAATTTGAATGCCAGTATTCTCTGGCCATCATATTCAAAATAATATTCATTAATAAGTTTATATGGAAATTTTACTAGGTCCTCCAATAAACTACGCTAAACCTTCCGTCGCTGCTTCTGCAGATCGACTGAATTGTGTTCCCAAAACAAGCAGAACTATGAAAAGATATACAACCCAGGCGTACTTGTTGCGATTCATTGATGCTGCGGGGTGAATCATTATAACAGTAGCAGACATGATGAACTACTTATCTACAACACAGACAGATGCAACGGAATCCGGCCAGCGGTCAATAGGTGCCAGAAGTATACCAATTGTGGTAATCAACCACTTGCTGCGTTTCGCTTGGATGTGTTCAACAATTTTTGCGTCTAAAATATACTACCTGTACTCAAGGGCGATGTGAAATTGAATTTAAATGCCGGTTTGATCCATCAAACCAAAAGTGCTCTGCGTTTATATCCCTGAAAGCAGGTGCCCCAGACATCGACCATATAACTCATTGCACTGACGTAGTTAAACCCATAATCTCCGGTTTGGATCGCAAGGTAGGATGCCTAGCCAGTCCGTGGGTGCAGTTATTGAAGTTGCAAAGACGTGAGTTATTGAGGTTGGCCTCGTGCCTTACGAGAATGTCGATAGATGATAAGCGTGACAAAACCACTGGGACCAAGGGATCAATCCTTAAGGGACCCCGGGGCGCTCAAGGATTGGGCCTGACAATCAGCTCCTCAAACGCGATCATGTGTTAACATCGACATTCCCCAAAGGCCAACTACCAGAAAAGCAGAAATGAGGAAAAACAATAAATAAATAGAATCATTATCTTCGGAGAGAACACGGAATTCTGATTCATTAAGGAAGGGGAAAACAGCTTATTTCCTATATTAATGCCGCAAATGTCGCCTATTCGATAGTTGTGTGTGTCTGTGGGACAGAGAGAGAGAGGTATATTCTATTGAAGTTTATTCCCTCTGTAATATAACCATCAATCCCATAAATCCTAATAAAACACTCTTCAACCAGGGATGTTCGGAGAGTAGAATGGTAACATATCCAATTGCAGGTACGTAACCTCTGACACTGCCGACGATATCCTCTCTTCGGTCTAGGAAGTCCTGGCCTCGAGCGTACAATTCGGTGTCGTCTGCCATATTGTTGTCCCCTTTTGTGAGCAGCTTTTGGGGTGTGGCGGAGGACGGAAACGCCCTGTGAAGACAATAAAAAACATTAGTCCTTCTCCGTCGCCAAGGGAGAACAGTGAAAGCAAAAAGACAATTACATACTCCACACCTTGCTTCCCTTTCATCGTCCTCTTATCCTCGCCCTCCTGCCCAGGAACATCAGGGAATGTTCGCATAACCCGATGAACAATCGGAATATCCTTCCCGCGCACATTGTACACCACAATCTCTCCGACATCAGCGCGTGGGCTCCGATTCCACAAAAACAACAGGTCCCCTCGCTGGAAGGCTGGCTCCATACTTCCTGACAGCACGACGACGATGGGTGAGGAGGAGTTGGTAAAAACTGACAGGCCCTTCCAGAGCATGAAAGCGGTGGAGAGAACAATGGCGAAGTTGAGGACCTGGGTCAATGTCTGGCGCGGGTTCGCCATGTACGGCGATAGGGAGGAGAGCATCGTGATGGATGTTGGAGTGGTTGGGTTGGCGGGTCAGCGGAAGTTACAGTGAAATTGGTTAGATTTAGATGAACATGCTTGAAATGTAACCGCAAGTACTTTACGGAGTATTCTGTACGCAGTAGGTTCAAGGTAGTTGTGCGGTTGCTCGTGGGACAGGTTTCTGCTTGGGGCAAAAATGGGTGATCTTTGACATCTGTCCAGTTCCACGGTGCGCTCATTTGGACGCAATTTACAGCGCCCACTCACCAATGAAAACTCAACAAAATAGTATCATTGTTTAACTAAACTACGGAGTAGATACATAATTACCACTTGACTGTCATTTCTCTGGGTTAAAGCAGGTCAGGTTTTTCTAGTTGTGGTTACTTAGATTCAGAACCTGTACTCCGTAGACAAGTTGTAATTTGAATGTGCTGTCAACCCACCCCCATTACGGAGTACGTGTTTCATTGAACTTGCGCTGGGAGCCTAATTGGCTCGCTCTGTTTCAACATGGGAAATAGGTATGGATATTTATGGTGGCGAAAACGGTTGCAAGTTAAAGTTAGGCGAAAAGCTCTTCTGAGCATCCAAACTTCCATTTAACGTCCATCACCTTCACCACCCTCCAGCATCTTCATTTATCCTCCGAAATTTTAGAGCTATAGTGACCACTATGCATCCATTTGACATCAACTTCCTCCGTCCTTCACCCGGAAATTTCAAGCCTGTCAGAAGCTTTTACCGCACATAAACCTCTCAAAAGCTAAATTCTCGAAGTAGTACTCCGTAGTACCCCGCAAGTTTTAGGGAGATTTTTCCACCCGAGCTTCTGTGCGCCAACCGAAATTGAATACTCCGTAGTAAGTCCCACATTTTATATGCCACTAGTGTACTCCGTACTGGCTGATACTTATCAAAATTTTTATTTAATTCCCTACCACAGGATAGTTGAGCTACGTACCTTAAAATATATCCTCATCTCGCGATGTTCGCCCTGCGGCTTCTGGAAGACTGGAGACAGAGAGTCATTGAAACCTTTACACCCAATACTGATGATCGTCCTACCTATGCAGAATTACTTGACGCTTTCTGCAACGCCGTTTCAGTTCAGCTGGGGTTAGATGCATGCACGAGGGCTTTTAATCTTTATAGCATCCCATTTACCGAAGGTTTGGAGTTGGTCGAAGAAGTGGAACGGGCTCTTCGTGAAGACCATGGTGGGGTTCGCCCGCGGGATGTCCTTTCCTTCTGGTTGGACCAGAGGGGAAGATGGGTTAGGGATCACCGTACTTTTGCTACACCTGAGGAAAAAACTGCAATGGTAGCAATATATGAACGATGGAAAGATAAAGACAGGATCAATGAACAGTTCTGGGGCCTTATGATGGATGAACCAGACCATGGTGGCGTACGTGGCTTTCATTTCACGCATGAACGCGCCTGGAAGGCAACCCGATGCTTGAGCGACTGGCTTGAAAAACGCAAGGCCGGGCAAGTTTATTAAGCAGGAATTCCGATGAAAAGCATTCTCCCATATGTACTAATATCTTTTCATAATCAGCACAATTGATGCTCAGCTCATTTCTTCTAGCTTTTTGCACAAGACAATATCTTGTTATTTCAAGTTCTCTATCAATCTTCTCAACCACAACGGTGCTCTGTGGTTGGTGTGATAAGGGATTAAAGCTTCTCTGTTTTCAAATGAATCAAAAACCTTGAGATAGTTTCTAGTTCTCATCATCTACCTACTCTGATCGTTCGAAATATGAAAGTGATTTCGGTTTCAGAAGAACTTTGCCCTGCCTGCAAAGCTCACAGATTATGCTCATCATGTCTGTAGAAACTTGGGGGCTAAAACAATTATATTCTACATGTTCTTCATCTGAAGTATTAGGATATGTGCATTTCAATGTACCTCATTTTATCTCTTGCTTTTCTGATAGCTCTCAAGAGCAGAGTTGCTATGGAGCTGCCAGCAAACGCCGTGTTGATGAGTTGCACTTTATTGTTATTGCCTTCATTCACTCTCCTCTCTTTATCTCGCCCTCATAACTGCGTTCACCCTACACCATTAGTTCTTTGATCTGCTGAAGACACACAACTCCAAAGCTATCATCCTTCTTCTTCCTTCCTTAACCTCACTCACTTTACTCCATGCATTCCTTAATCTACTAAACACACACAACTGTCGAGCCATCATCCTTTTTCTCGCCTGCCTAACAAGGCACCATCTGATTCACTATTTGCAGCGCGATTCAAACTCAAAGGATGCCTGAAGCCCAGGATGGGTTAGTTTCTTCCTCATACTCTGCCTACCATCTTGACCATACAGCTCACTATTAATTTGTCTCATCTCCAGCAACGAACCCCTCCACCGTCGTGTATGGTTGGACTCAGAAATTTTCAAAAATGATATGGAAACTTGTCTAGAGCGTGGCATTGACGATTACTTACGGAAAAAGAGCAATCTCTTCTATGCACTGGGGTATTACGATCAGCCAGTTCAAAAGGGATGGGCCTCTTTTAGCCTATTGTTCTTGCTGCCCACAGTACTCCATACTGCAGGCGCATTCACCTCAGATATTTTTCTAAAAATTGTTCAGCAGCGAGATTTGGCGGCTTTCATCTTTCTTGCTGTTGATATGCTTTTCACCTACTTCTCTCTTGCGTATCAGTGGGAAGATAGATACCGACCATGTCTGCGAGTAAAGATCATTCACAGTGTTTCCTCGTTAGTTGTTGCTGGGTCAAATGTTGCATTCGCAGCATACCTTAGCATTGGTAGGGAAAAGCCGGGCAGTGACCCTCGCGCCATCATCTCAGCTATTACTATTGCTCTCGTCAGCTTTCTTACTTCTGTGGGCAGTTTGCAGTTGCTCATCAAAGGAGTAATTACTAGCCCGGATAAGACAAAATGGCCGACTATCCGGGTCTGGTTTGGAATAGCACTCCCCCCGAAGATGTTGCATGGCACTCGCTGCCAGATGCGGAACGGGCTTGGGCACAGTCAAAACGCGAGGAATACCTTGCTCGCAGAGCCCGGGAACGGGGTCGTCAGTCTCCCAGTCATACTGCTGCTACAGCTCAGGCACAAGGACACGCGGCTGCAACGGCTACTGAGACTTCAATAACTCTTCAGATTGCAGCAGCTCCTGAGGCTATAACGGATCCTGAGTCTGCACCGGCTCCAGCCGGATTTGCCGTTCCTCCTCATCTTCAGCCTCCTAACAACGGCACGACTTCAGAGAATAATAACGGTAATAATTCCCGGCGCTCCAACCGTCTGCGGAGACAAACAGAGTTCTACGGGCGCCCAAGTCCGGGTCCTGTGTAAATATGACCTAAACAAAAACTGCACTGACCACGTACAAGCAGCGTCAAGTAAGCATTACACCAAGCTCATCAGCTTTTGAATTACATGTTTTCTAATGTCAATATCGGAGCGTAAGAGGGCAACGACGTGAATGGTGTTGATAATTTTTTTTTTCAGGGATTCGAACTTGCCTTTCCACTATTTTACAACCTAGCTGGCCCTCTGAATTTACGCTGGACGATCCGAAAGCAATGATTATGTATAAGGAGGTAGCTAGTAGCTGCACGGTGCGCAAAGTTTAGCCACAGAAAAAGCAAACATTCGGACCGATAATTTCAGTTTCCCGAGCTATTATTCTTATACCGCAACACTAGCTGTGTTTCTCCAACTACCCAAACCCGCCAAACGGGAGAAATATTTTGATGATGCTCCAGCATGGAAAATGAGGGATTTGTTTATGCATTGTAAATGGTTTCGAACGTCTCTCTTTGGTTGTTGTATGCGTTGATGATATGGCGTTTGCTTCTTGTTAATAATTGCAGAACTGTTGAAATTTTGAGTTTGCAACTGGGGGGGGGGATGGTTCAAAGAGACATTCGATAGATAATTCATTAGATAGAGCAATACACTGAATTTAGACGAACTGACTCAAATCAGAGTGAGACATAGTCAAAGTGCTTTTTCATTGTTGAATATCACACATGAGGCGAGATGCAGAAGAGTAACACTTCCACTTTAGGGGAAATATCCGGTAGTCCGCCCAGTAACATTGGGTATTATTTGGAAATTTATGTAGTTTCTCTACGAGAATTTACGAAATTATACGAGAAGAAAGAAGTGAGAGCAAAAATGTTTGAGGTGGCCGAATCTCTCAAATTCTTGTATAAACCTGATCATGCGAGGTTCGTCGCAGCCGGGAAGTATCGTACAAAACAAACACCCCCTCGTCAAGGCGCGTTGATAGCAGATGCCCAAAATAGACAGATGTAGTAAGATGGGTAAACATAAAAGGCACTAATAAAACCAAAAAGGCAAAAGGAAATCGTTGCGAAAGACGTCGCGGACTTGGCTATAAAATATTCCTTCCGGAGGATTAGTTCAAACGTGAAGGCAAATTGCCGGTAAACGTTTTAGTGGGAGATATTAAAAAAGATTAGAGGGGTTTTTCTTTTAAACCAAAATCGGCGGCCATCCTCGAAAAGAAGAGAAAATTTTCATCACAAAAAAGGAAAAAAAAAACCTCGGAACCTTTCTCGGTGTCAATGCTACAAATTCTGGTTTAAAGGTTCCCCAAATTCAATTTGATAACTCCGAGGCGCTCGATCTGTTCTGTAAAACTCCGTGCAATTCATCATTTAGATGACTTTGGGAGACCGATTGTTGCTATGGGCGGCGCATAAATCATGTAAGCCCTTGGCGACAATGGCAAACAAACAACGGGTTAGCCAACAAAATAATAAGCTGGGGGGGCGTACCTGATCTCGACAATGTCATCGATGTGGTTGCACATTGCCACGAAAAGATCGAAAAACAATTTGCCGCCACTCTCCATCTCCATCTGCATGGTTCCACTCCTCTTAAAAGTCTTGCGACTTCTGATTATCAGGGCTAGAAAATGAGCGCGGAGCCGGGACTCGCTGTCTGGTGTATGGTCATATGCATACCGAGCTGATCGAAGTATCACGTCGACCGGGATTCCAGTCTGAAGACCTTGTTTCCGAAGAGCAAGGCGCTTCAGGTCCTCCAAGCCGTACTTCTCAGCAGTGCAGTATACGGCGGTATCTCGGAGGAGATAGTCACCAACACCAGCGTGGAAAATTGTTGATTCGCATGATCCGCGGCCTCCTTTATTTTGGGGGTCCTGGGCATCCTCGAGCGCCCAAGAGTTGCGGCGCTTGTTGTGTAGCAGGCGAGGGTAATAGTCACCCTTGTAGAGGTACTCGAGAATACAGGACAGTATTTCTGGCTCTCTACGACGAAATAAGCATTTCAGATATTTCCATCTTGGCAAAAGTTCAGAAAGTGTAATATACTGACTCGTCAGGCAGGTCCACTTGCTTCGCACTACCATCCAGAACTCGGTCTTTCAAGGCAGCAGCAAAGAAGGGCGAAATGGACAGGACATCCTCATGAGCGGCGAATAGACGCTGTTCATGACCCACAATCATAGTGACTATGGGGCTGGTGATTTTGCTGCTTTTTAGTCAGAGAAAGGATTCATATAGAGGGAAGGATAAAATGGTGGTTGTCCAACCTTCCAACCGGCGGACTATCCAATCTCTCCTGCATCTTGGCCTTCGTGCGCTCGCGATAGATCTTCTTGGTCGGCTTGACGGCTTTGCCCGCCCGATCCCTTGTTGTAAAAGAACGTTTGAACATTGTTCGTCAAAGTCTGAAAGGAAACTACTTGTCGAAGTCGAAAAATCGAACGAAAGAATGAAGGACAATAAGGAGAAACAGAAGAGCCTAGAGGCTTATATAATGAGCGTGAGGCTTTGAGCCAGGATTGAAAGACGACGCTGCTTGATCACGCACGTAGCATGGGAGCCTCGGAAGCCTTTATTCAAGAATTCAGTCCTCTGACAGCCCAATTCCTGAGGGAGAAAAGGACGACAGGAAAGAATGCGTTCCCGAAAGAGGCTTTTCGCACAAGATTCCACAAATTGAAACCGGTATGCGGGCGAGAAACGGTCAGCTCTGAGAAGCGTGAGGAAAAGAGAAGAAGAGAAAAGGAAGTGGGAATGTTAACGACGACGTTGATATGGATGCTGGCAGCGGATCATGTGATAACTAACCCCGGACAACGCTAAGTTGGCTGGGGCGGTGCTGAGTTAGGGCAAGGCAGCCACTGGGGATTGTCGTGCAGCTGCTGATAAGAATACAACATCCCATCGCTCCAGCCAGTTGGAATGCCCCGAATTGACATTGGGCGGTACTACAAGTACGGAGCATTTTACCCGGGAATCAACCCCCTTGGCGTGACTCAACCCAAGGATTTGTCCGTGGGGCTCTGGGGGTTAGATTTGGCACGACCTGGAGCCGTTCCGGACCCGTTAATCTGTGTCCATGGTTGAACCATATTCTGACCACTCAGCCAGAGCCAAACCTGAATAATCATAACTCTATACCAATTCATCACCCAAGGAAGGGGGAAGGAAGGACACGAACTGTCGACCATTATAATGATCACCATCACCACCCCACCAGTATGCCTCTGATTTGGCAACATCTCACATTTTCTCGTGGCTACTTTTAATTTACCAACACCATGTACAGTCAAACTTCAAATCCCCCCTGACTCGCTCATCCTAGCACATATCTCGAAGCCCTTCGACCTGGTTTGTCGCTTGCATTTGTACCCCTGGCCATTTAGGTTCCTCGTGCGCACCGCCCAAAATTAAAGCGAGATCGCCCGAAACATCGGATGAGTTGCAAAAACCTGCTGTCGATTTTACTTGTTGCTTTTCTATTCAGCTATCATAAGTGGTAGCTTCCTTCCTCATGCATTGTTCCTAGAAGTAATTATTGAGAGCTGCCGTACAAATAATTCTCACTTCTGAACCTTTTTAAAGCTAGTAGTAGGTTCCCTCTAATGGTAATGACTGGTTTGCCCTACAGAATCCCTTTCCATTACACATTTCGACCTCACTCTAGCTTTCGATTCCGCAGGTTACGAGACCATGAGCCCATTCATCTCTGCCAAAATCTTTGCACGATATCTAACAGGTGGCATTTCAAAATTATCCTAAACTGCGAAATGACCGATCCTTTTTCTATTACCTCCATTTTCACGCTAGTGCTCCATCCCTTTCTACTGGAAAATGAGGTATCTGTAAAATTGGACATTCTTCCCACTGAGCTAAAAGGAAAATTCCTCAATTGTCAGGGACTATTCACAATTTTTAAGCTCTTGGAATCTAACAGTATCGGTTCATCACAATAAAGCTACTTCTCTTCTGCCAAGTTCAAAGAGAAATTCCAACGATGAACACGTCATACTTTCAAACTGGGGATGAACCCAGAATCCACAGGTATCTCTGCGGCGGAAATGATAATTCATTACGGAGATGATGCAACCGAACATTTCATTGCTTTCACGGTTGCTTCGAACCTTAAGAATCGGTATTCTGGCCCCATGAGACCGCATTGCACATAATCTTTGAAATCCTACCAACGCGTCATGGAGAGCAACCAATACTATGACGCACTATGCCTCTCGCTGTGAACTGAGTTTATTACAAGGCTTTTAAAATGCAGCAATGTTGAAAGCCAGGATGCGAACGCGATGGATGATGTTTTTTGCTCTCAGAAAGGCGAGATGACCTAGCAGATACCTTCGCGGAGAAAGGCATGTATATACGACATAGCCTCGGAACTGCTGAAACCCCATAAACGGATGCATTCCATTTATGCTATGCTTACACGTTTGTATAGCTGCTTACAAGAATGAGTACTCCTTACATCAACATCCCATCCATTTAAGAACCATCATGTGATCATTTGGTGCCTATACGCTAGTGAAAAACCCAATCGACGATAAGCGGTGGTCCTAGCGCAAAGGTTTGACGTGTGGACCTTGGGCAGAAGTCTAGAAGACCAATGAGGAATACAAAAAAGGTCCCCATCAAAACTGTCATCAACACAGTAATTAAGAATCAGGGATAAAAAACGTTTATTTAACCTTCAGCTTATATTTCCTGGCCCTAGCAACTCCATTCTTGTACTCTGTACTCCGTACTGTAGAAACTCCACTTCTGCGAATCTTGATTTTGGGGATGCACAGCTCTTCAGCTAGGCACGTGCGCAGAGCCAAGCGTCCAGCGCTCTTGGCCCGATGACGTTTCAGAACAGGCGGAAAACGCGAACGCTCTGTGTTTGAGCTGATGTTAGCCACCATTTATCCTAGCCAGATTCAATCCACGTCTCATATTCTTTGACCATTATCTTACCCCTTCCATCTATTTAGCAGCAGGAAAGAAAAATTCTCCCTTGATCGTTAATTTGGCATACAGATTCGACAGCTATACTACTATTTGTTAACAATTTAGCCTTGGGTGATCAAATGACTAGTAGCAGTTAGTTTTGTTTTACCCCACCCGGCAAAAATCACCCACCCGGCCACGACAAGAATCCAGGGTATTCTTATCGTTTTCGTTTCCTCCCTAACGATGGCAGCGCAATATATAAACTATATTAAGGCGAAAGCACACCTAACAAAGGCAGCCAAGGCCCAGCCCCACGAACCTGTCTTAACCTCGGATGACGAAGCCTTTTTGCAAAGAGTGGCCTCTCATCCGGGTCATGTTGGACGAGATGCACAAATTGCACTCCTGGATGGCGCACAGGATATTCCGCTGCCGCGTTCACCGTCAGGGGATACTACCGCCAGGGGCTCCCCCGAAGCTGATCATGGGGGTGTGCAAAGGAGTTTGAGCAAGACGTCATCAAAGGGGAAGAAAAAGGGCCCATGGGGCTGGATAGCGCATGGTATGGATAAGAGGAAGAAGGTGGGGATATTGAAGAACTTTTTTAAACCATTTTTATGTTTCCTTCTTTTGAACGGCAGATTTACTAGACAGCGGGCTAATAGTTGTTCTCAATCCATTGTATGATACCAGGAGAATACCGCAGCAGGGCTATCAAACATTGCAGAAAACCTCAAACCCTCCCATACAGAGACAGGCGAATTTAAAAGGGAAGAGGACGATCTGACTGTTGTGCTTGAACGGCTAAACTTATCTGCAATCAACAACCGCGCATTCTCGATCAGCGACGAGACGCAGGACATTCTTAAAAAATTCAATATCATTCTCAAAGACTTGATCAACGGCGTACCCACGGCATATAACGATCTGGAATCACTGCTTACGAACGGGGATGGACAGTTGCAGAAGTCCTTCAACCATTTACCAGGCTTCCTCCAGAAGCTTATCGAGCAGTTGCCAGATAAAGTGACTGAGAAATTCGGGCCGGAATTCCTAGCGATGGCAGCTGAAAAAGCTGGCAAAAGTGGAATTAGCACGGAAGATGCCATAAAGGCGTCAGAGAAGGCGAAAAAAATGGGACTGAAAGTCCCCAGCTTAAAGGAGCTAGTTGGAAAGCCAGCGGCGATCGCGGGCATGTTACGATCTATTGTTGGCTTCCTTCAAGCGCGGTTCCCAGCGCTCATGGGCATGAATGTTTTGATGTCGCTGGCGTTATTTAGTAAGCATGGCCATTCAATTTACTTTTTCATTTCCTTTCCATCTTTTTTATTTACCCTAACTACTTCTAATTACTAGTCCTCCTCTTCGTCCTCTGGTATTGCCATAAACGTGGGCGTGAAGTGCGCCTCGAAAAGGATAAGCTCAAGGTGGAAGAACATAATGCCGCGATAATCGACGAGAATAATAATACTAGTAGTACTAATAATAAGGATGATAACAACACACCGGCGGAAGCACGGCCAACGACTGCTGAAGCCACAAGTGCAACTGAGCCAGGACCAGGAGCCGAGGAAGGAAAAGACAGGGCTGAAGTGAGGGAAACACAGGAGGATGCAGGGCAGGCTGCCTTACTACCAACGGCAGCAATGCCAACAGTGAGCATTGACAACGTATCATCGCCGGTTTCACAAGCGGAGAACCAAACACGTCGATAAAAGCTTTAGCCGTACCCGGTGACCCAGGACCTAATGTCGCCCCTGGGAAGGTTTAGTTGGCTTTACATACGGCGGGGCTTCTATTTGCAACCATTTCACTGTTCTGTTTTGAAATGGACACGTAGCAGAGCAGAGTCGTGAGATTTTCTTCTCCATTATACCCCAGATCGCCAAAGTGGAGGAGCGAAGAGTGGGGAAGGGGAAAAGGAAGAAAAGGGCAGAGAAAGAAAATACAACTGGAACAAAACAACAATAAAAATAATGATAATAACTGCTGTTTGAGCAGGGGGGGGGAAGTATGTTCGTTTTCAATGGGTAAAGTCGTTGAAATTGAGCAGCGGGGCGAGGCGCAAGTAAGCGGATGGTAGAGGCGGTCTGGGACTGTGTGGTGTTATCTTGTCCTTTCTCCCCATTCTTCTGCAGCGTCTGGTTTAACAAATGGTTTTTTTATACAAGTTTTATTTCTTGACCTTTTCCCCTTTAAATTTCGTATTTCGTTTGTGCGCTTTATGATTTGATGAATACTTATGTGTACCCTCTTCTAAACCCCCGCCTCCTTCGTCTTAAGACTATTTTTCCCCCAATAATTTGTATACCACATATTCTTGGATTTATAATTTTAATAATTCAAACCAGCAAGGTATGTCCAATTCCGCCTTTCGCATGTAAAAGTCACTTCCGTATTTATTAGCCGTGATAAAACGTAAGCAAGGGGTCCATAATTTTCATGTGATCTCGCATTTCCTGAGATGCATGCAATCTGCCAGTACGTAGCTTGATAAGGATGATAATGAGCACAATCCAGATCGATGAAAGAACGAAGAGATGAAGTCGGAGAAGAAGAAGGAGCAAAAGCAAATCTTATCCATGACTGTATCTTGATGCGCGATGGCCAAAGAAGAGCGCCATTCACACAAGATATTTTTAACTATATTTGGAAGCACCGTTCGTCACAGAGGCAAATAAATACCTGCAGCAGGAAGAGATACCACCACAGGTGAGGGACTCTTGTATCAAAAAGAAATATTGTTTCCGCTGATGCCCCATGCTGCTAACGACGCGTGGGGCCTGTCACCATAGATTTCTGTATAGAGTGGAAAGGTTTATCCGTATTATATTGAGAGGCCAAGCTAGCTAGATTATATACACAAGCGATCTCGCGTAGGCGAGCGATCGCCACGGCAACGCCACTGGGCGGTCGCCACA
>LGRN01000462.1:0-21361 GCA_001883825.1 Emergomyces pasteurianus Ep9510
GAAGCAACGAAGAACGCGTGTTTCTGGTATCATATAAGCATGCAGGTTGCGTGGCAAAGTACCATACCTTGCTGATGTTTTTCGATAACTTTTCGATTTTGATGATATTGAGCAAGTCAATAATTGCCCAAACAATATATATATATATATATATATTTAAATAATTCTATTACAAAAAAATGAATTAAAAAATGAATAAAGAAAAATAAAGAGAAAAGAATTTGAAAATGAAACTAGAATCAGCAGGGTAACAACCTTCTCTCACCCTTGCAGTCTGTGAAGAAAATGATTAAGTACACCCCCAGGTATGAATATCCCTGGCAGCGAATCGGAAAGAGAAAGAGAATCCCTGACATGAGAAGAGAATAATAGAATAGGGAGAACAAGAGTAGCAAAAGAATACTCCGTACACAGCTCTTTGCTGTGTGCCTTTGTACGGAGTACATACAAGCCTCCGCCTGCCTTGAATCAGGTATCTAACTTCCTGCCCTATACTCCTATCTCGCTCTCTCTGTCTATCTATTGCTATTCAACAGACAACAGGCTTCAGAGCCGTCCTTTTCTTGTCTCTACGGGAAAAATAGGAATAGGCTAGTAGTAGCGATGAAATATCTGTTCACTTAAATGGTTTCCATATAAATATTCCCCCCCCCCCTTTTTTTTTTCAAAAGCACACAGCGTACTAAGGTGTACAGTTTGTGTAGTGTATGGACAATCCTCCCTCTCCTACGGAGTACATATTACACAGCTCTTTTCTACAATAATAGGTCTCCTTCTCTTGTTTTCTTTTTCACATATCTCAGCCAGAAGGTTGTTTTAAAGCTGCTTCTAAAAATCTTAAACCCGGCCACCTCTTCCCTTGCAACTCGAAACAACGTCGATCAGATCGGATCTGCAGGAGTTGAAGCTCATGCTCCACCGCTGATCATTCTCATCAATTGTATTCTAGAAAACACAGGAAGGCAAAAAAAAAAAAAAGGCGCGGGGGGGAGTTTGTGTGTATATTCTAGAGATCGGGCAACATTGGACGGAAAAATTGAGATCTATTCCTCCTGATACTCGGATTCTGTATAGGTAGTTAAAGTAGGTAATTAGTAGTTATTTATATAGTTACGAAGGACCGAGTACTACTCGAATAGTTCATTGCCAGCCATTTTTATGCACCTGATTTTCGGAGAATTAAATAGCTAATAGTATGGAGTTGCCTTTTTTCCTTTTTCATTGTCCCCCCTACGAACTACTGAAAAGATACATATTTTACACTTGTGGCTATATATTCCTCCGGAATGCAGAGGCAGATGTAGATGCCCTTAATGCAGAAAATTGCAAGTGGCGTGGTAAGAATGGGTGCGACACGGCATAGTGCGTGTAGCCCATGCAGGCCCCTCCTTGAAAGAAAAGATGTTGGTGCTTCTGCCTATAGAAAGAACTTTTAAATAGATATGAAAGGAAATGGAAAAGCGAACGCAAGGGATAAAAAAAAATCATGGATTAAAATAAATAAAAAGGGGAAAGAAAAACGTGGGCAAGTAAGTATCATAAGGTTGGCGAACTCAGAGTTTGTCCTGCCTTTGAGCCACGGAAAGGAAAACTCGATCCACTCAGGCAGAAAGGGGCAGAGTTATCGAACCTGGGTTCTGTTCTGTATGTACCGTAGATATATCCATTATTTTTTTTCGTTCTTGTTTCAACTAATTCAGTTCTTATTTTACCCATCCATTCAGGCATGGAACTCACGATTGTTTCACGCTGTTTGTTCTTCCTCTTGTTCTTCGTACCTGTGATATTGTGTGCGACAGTACCATTCTGATGGTTTTCGATACCAGAGATCTACCAGAGCTATAGCTATGTGCTGTTGGTATCGCCTCAGGTTCCTGGATTCCCCATGCCTTGCTTCGCTGCAAAGCCGCTGCGAAACACTGTGCTTGCTCCGTCCGGTGCTTCTAATTCCAGCATTGCACTGCACCAATGCCCCTTGCATCAAAATCCTGGGTCCAGGCATCACAGTTATATTACATGGTTCTCTTTGATTCAACATTGGAGCTCGAAACTTGCCTATATTTATGTTTATATATATACCAAGTTCAGAGACCCTGTTTCCGGTGTACTCAGGTTACGATATATCAGCAGCTACTCGGTACTATTCATACCCACAAGGCATGATCACACATGAATCATGATCCATCCAGATCCCAGGCTTTTCCTTCCGTAGTATTTATTGTATCGTTTTCAAACCCAGGATTCCAAAACCTTTTTCCATCCCTAATCCGTCCAAGCAAACGAAAGCACTCAGTATGGGATCCATATCGCATGGAACAATTACGCCACACACACGGGGTTTTACTACAGAAGCCAAATGAATGAATATACTCCGTACGGAGTACTCCGTAGACATATCATAAGTTTCTCCAACATCCTAAAACACAAATTGTCGCGCCTAAAAATTGGCAACAAACTCCACAATAATGAAGTCAATAGAAACTTAAAAGAGCAATCATTGCAGGAAAGTAAAAGGGGTGGATACTTTACATCGATATATTGTACGAAATAACTACGGAGTACTTACTCCGTACCGTAGATGCACATCAATTCGAAGCTAGGTGCTTGATATGGCTTATTCTGAGAATGATTTCTTCCAGAATTTTCTGCCGATCCCATGATTTTCAAGCAAACAAGCAGGGACAAATAAAACAAAACTTCAATCCATACGGAGTACGGAGTACACAAACATTATCAATTCATCCACCGACGTCACGAAGTAGATCTTTCGGGCCTGCCTGACAAGAAGCGAAAAAAGGGGGTAAAATATGACCTGTTCAACTTGAGCAATCACAAGCGAACTTTTTGTTCGGTAAATAATCGCCTTCTTTTCACCTTCCAGAAAACCTGCCCAGAGTACTCTGTACGGAGTAACGTTGGCAAGGTTAGCTCGTTTGCATGACCCAAAGGCGGATAAAGGGGGCGCCATCGCCGGCGCCCCAACAGCCGAAATCTTGAAGATTTTTTTAATGCTAGAAACTACTACTATATATCTGCACATGGCCTTGATAGGTCTGGCATGCCTTTAAGGACTAAGGGCATTGCTCCCCTGTAGAGATATGGGGCGATATTTTCCCTACCTATTTCTGACATGGGCACACATCAGACTTGCCCAGGGCGAAACCCGAAGACTTTCCTGGAGGTTTCCCCAAGGCGCTAACCGTACATAGGGTAGGATTGACAATGCGATCCTGCAGGGCTGTCACCCAAAGCCAACCCAGGAATGTTTCAGTCGAAGCAGTTAGTTTCCCATTATTGTTGTTAAAATCCCATCCACCCCTGGTGTTTTTTTTTTTTTTTTTTTTTTCCCTTCCGCTCTTTGGCCAAACTGGCCAATGTATATTCTCTCGTGGGGAAACAGTAAAAGGGGTAAAGCAGGCAGTCTTGTTGTATGTACCCTGTACAGCAAGCTAGCAAATTCTTACTTCTCAGGTCGAGGAATTTTTGACAAAGGACAAAATTTAATATCTTTTTCTCAAATGGTGCGTGAGCTCGATACTCAGATAAAGTAATCCATATCCGTTCTCTCCTTTTTTCTTCCCTTCCAGTCCACCGCTCTCGGGAAGCATACTGAGGGCATGAACCAATGCCGTTCATTCATTGACCATTAATTATTTTGTTTCATAAAATATCCATGGGCTGGAAACTTCTGTTAGACAAACTCACACACACAAAACGCCTGGCCGTTACAGACATCTGCATGACATGCAACGACTCGGACTGAACGCCCTGTCAGCAGCCAACTGCAGCTTGATTTTCGGCGTTGTCTTGTTCAGGCTAAGGAATCTATTTTTGATTCCTACCCCCTGCCGCCATGCTTGCCACTTTGCCGATGAAATACGGGGGCTTGAGTATCACCAGCTTCCAAATGCCGAGTTCTGATCTCAGTGCCGAGTATGCTAGCTTTAGGGCCCAGCATATCGCGTGCCCCATCTCTTGTTTCGTCATAATTGAGGGCTCATCAGGTCAGATCAGCAATTGAAACTCCTCGCCCTCCCCGAGATGCCTCTGTGGTTCCACGTTCCACCAGTAATCCACGCACAGGGGCGCCCTCCGGATCAGCCTCAGACATACCCGGACTTCGAAAGGGCGATTCCCCGCCCCCCTCCCCCCCCTCCCCCCCTTTGACAAACACGTACTTCGCTTGATGAAACGAGCGCGAGTGCTACCCGAGGTTCGTTTTTGATGCCTCCTGATCGGGGCGGGCAAGATCTTGAGCGACTCTGCTGTGTAACAATTCAAGAGATTTTTTTTCTTTGCGTTTTCTCTGCAACAATGGCACCAGTGTCGCAGAAAGACGAAACCTTGGCCCATCTCAGCTTTTTTTTGCTCCGTTCTTCCGCGGGGAGATCGAACAAAGGTTCAGGTTTCCCACAATGCGCATAATTTTTTCACTACATACACGAAAACACCAACCAGCACGACTAGCGGGAAGGGGGGAAAGCTTTGTGGGTTAATCCTTTCTGCGGGAAGGATGGCGGTGTGTAACGAGACGAAATATCTCTGCCTGAACATTTTTAATCTGTTGTTTATTTGTCTAAGCAGCCACAGTATCTATTGTTGTCTCCCAGATAGACAACGGAGCGGGAAAAGCAACGTCGACGGGTCGCCGGCATTTAAAAAGGTTGGGGAAGTGTGTGGAAATAGAGCTGGCTCACTTCCTAAATAACCTAGGATGGTGGTATATTCTGATGATACTTCAAGAGTATTTAAGATTGAAAGAAAACTCCTGAAAACATTATGGGTTTGCTTTCCCGTCAGACATAGTGATAGAAGAATTGTGTCTAACATTCCACCATGTAGGAAACCCTTGAAAAAATCAGAAAATTGATGAGACGTTCGGATTTATTGATCTAAAATAAAGTTAAGGCTTCGATCTGAAGGGTGACATGTAAGGACAAGAAAAAAATTTTAGCACGAAAAATATTGAGTTAGAAAAAAGTGGAATATATTGAGTTCATTAACCCTCGGGAACTGAATTTGTGATACAAGTTATGGAGGTTTTCTCGTTGAAGTCAACACAAACCAAGGTTTGATGCAGTGACGATGAACTCTTGGTTGGCCTTCAATATGCTTCGGGCAAGGTTTTAGATCTCGGTGTGCTTTTGTGGACATCACCACTATTTATCATGAGCAGAGCCGGATCGTTGCTATCTTGATTCACATTCACCAGCAGTCCACACAGGTGGACCTTGGGAAGACATGTTCGTCGAGCCCTGGAGCTGGCAAATGGGCCTCAGTGTTGTGTTCGGTGCAAAAATCTCGCCCACTAACAATTTTTTTCTCTTTCACTCTTGGATGTCATGAAGCTCCCCCGACAACCATGAGTAGACCTAAATCCAAGTCTGCACGCAAGCTCGAAACGGTCACTCCGTGTAACAACGAATAATTAATCGGAGACGATGGAGACCTTCAGAACGTAACGATGGCGTGAACAAATCTTGTGTACAAACATCGGAGCAGTGTTCCTTGAGTGGATCTGAGCCAGTTATTTTTACCATGCGGTAATTTTATTCTTCAACGAAGCGTAGGTTGATGCAGACTCATAGTCTCAAGAGTAAAGACTGTAAGAGGCCCTTCAGAGTCCCTGTTGCAATCCCCTCTGTTCGTCGAGTAAATAAACCTTGGATTAGTATAATTTTGACGGTCGGTCGCGGAAGCAGATCACAGAAATCTCCACAAATTGAAGTGTTACTTCGTTCTGCTAGCACAGCTAGAGGTCTACTTGCACATGAACTTACCACACCTTTGCAGAAGGGCTCTGAAGAAAGTTTTGTAGCAGGTGGGTAGAATATCTGTTCAACCCTACCAAACCCTCAAAAGGCAGCAAGCCGCGTTGGAGTGCCTCTGACAGGGGGTGGTGCAGCTTTATGACCAGATTGCTAAGTTTGGTCCTTATATATTGTTAACTGACATTGGCATGGCAGCAAACATTCAAAGGCATGTCGCAGACATTCTGGTTTCTGAGTTCTCTCAGCAACATAACGTGTGCATGCATGACTTTCATAAAGGTCGCCTTTGTATAATCTCCGGCCAGATATATCATTCGCTGAGAAACACCAAATCCAGTCCAGGATCAATTTGACAACATCTTGGAGAAACTATGGTTGCTGCCATTTCCACTCCAGTTTCTAGCTGGCTGGAAGCATGTATCAACTGCGGAATGTGGACGCGCACGAGCCCTGATTGAATGGGGAATGAAACACGGTTCAATGACTCCTCCTAGCTAGTAATAGTCAGTCTAGCATAGAGCCACATGTTGAATTTATCAGATCTGGGTTCCGGGGTCGGATTGTCCTGGCAAACAGTGGCCGACATCCCTGTGATATAATGTTCTAAGAATGAAGGAAAGACTGGGAAGTCTGTGGTGCGTATCCAGAATACTGGGAGTTTGTCACATTTCTTAACATGGTTCGCTCAACACGCTCCAATGACTGGCTTTTCTTCTGCCCTGAAAAGGATGGGGAATATTATGAACGGTATGCTTGATTGCCTGGTTGACAATTGTGTGACAGACGGAAGCTTCAGCAGCATCCCCAGCCGTTACTCAGCTAGGAAAATAATTCTTGACTCTCGTGTTGTTAACACTTGCGCACTGTTGCCTTCCTTGCCCTATTCAGGTTTGATGCCTCTGACCCCCTTTTGCCAGTTTAGAATTCCTCCTAGTTTTCCTGATAACCCTAAAGTAAGCCATTTTCCTGCCTTCCAGACCAACGCCGCAAACAGAGAGTCCAGTTTGCGTTTGTTTCATATTGGTCGTGGTTGGTAATGATATAAATATTTCCTCGCAAGGTTTTGATAGGTGAACAAACGATGAGTGTGGTATCGAGTACACAGATACCTTTGTGAGCTACCCTCGACTTCACTCCGGTAGGAAAGGTACAACCAGAGAGGAGGAGGTGCAAGCATGGCATTTTAGCACGTTGCGATCGCTGATACTGCTTCATTCAGCTTGTGATTTGGCCTTCCCACCGCTGCAAGGGAAATAAACCGTCCTTTAGGATTTTTAGATGTTAAGGTTCAATCATGCTCCATTCGGCAGCTGATCCGTAATACAAGACAAGAGAGCTCACAAGTAGTATGGGAGAAAGTTCTCACCCTTTGCATCACAAAATGGACTCAGTGTCCTGTGTACAAAGAATCCCCTTAACGACTATGGGATTCTTCATTGAATGTAAACCCATGCTGCTAACCCAACAGCAGAAATAATAACTAGTTTTAGTAATGTTGTTCACGCTGCGCGATGAGCATTGACACGGTCAAAAAGAGTTTCCAACTATCAAGAAGCAAGCGCAGTAAACTGGCTTTCATTTATCGAGAAAGCTTCGTTGATGCAATGAATGATGAAAGAAGATCACACCCTGTCCTAAATCAAGGTATCGTCACGGCTTGCAAAGCTTCCCTAATGCGACAGGGGGGCCGTGATCAGGAGAATCGGCAAATGGATTGCTCCTGTTAGTGCTGGCAATTCGCGGACAAGAGTAACTGGAAACGTACGGGAATAGCAGCTTTCGCCTTGATTCATGCTGGCATACTATCTTAGCTCAATAAGGTTAAATATATGGAATCAAGAACATGACTTACCTTGTACAGTGTGTAGATAATGTATATATTGCGCCCTCTAGTCACAGCCACCCAAATTTCGCAGCCAATTAATGCGTACCATGCACAATCTGAAATACATGTGTTCCCCAGAAAAGTTTATAAGCCTCCAACAACCATAAACGGTGGCGTGCATCCTTTTCTTCAAAGTATTTATCTATACTTATCTATACCCCTTGCGCCCACTACGCTCAACTTTCCCACCCTTTCGGCACCG
This sequence comes from Emergomyces pasteurianus Ep9510, assembly GCA_001883825.1. Lineage (NCBI taxonomy): Eukaryota > Fungi > Ascomycota > Eurotiomycetes > Onygenales > Ajellomycetaceae > Emergomyces > Emergomyces pasteurianus. The sequence continues at coordinate 7,859 of LGRN01000462.1, forward strand.
CTGGCGTAACTCCTCTGCGTCTTAGGTACCGCTCTAACCTCACCTCCAATTTAGCCAATTTGCCTCTGAAGTCCATATCCTCTCTCCCTTTATTCTCACCCTCCACGCCAACAGTGACCCCCTTTTGTGTCCAAATGCTCCACGATCCCATGAGTCCGGCCATTATCACGTCGGTGCCTAGGCGATCACCGACAACCGCAACCTCGTCAGGGGACGTTATGGCGTTCTGAGCATGGAGGTGAGCGAGGATCGACGGATACGAAAACGGTTTCTTTAGAGAGTGATGTTTTGGCGGAGCTTCAAAAGCTTTGTCAGAGCCAACAGCTTTCCCGGCCACGCCGGATCTGAAAACAGGAATTTTCAAATACGACAAAATCGACTCGATATGTTTTGCTTCTTCTTCGTAAAGAGCAATGTTTGGATCGCTGCCCGCCGTGTTCGAAACAATTAAAATGCCGTGGGGATTACTGTGCATGTTGAACGGGGAAGAGGGGTTGGTGCGGATGTCCTTGAGCTTATGCATGTAAGCTGGCGGGATTATGCGGGACTCTGGCGGGGTGAGGGTGTTGTCTTTGTCAATGACTAGGGCACGGATTTTGGGTGGAAATTGATGTCGATTGGCATGGCTGCTTGGTGTGGAGAAATAGGACGGGGGAATGAGGTGAGCACCCAGGTTGTCTTCTGGGAGCTGGAGAAATGTGGGGATTGTGTAATTGGGGACGAGGAGGGATGGATTGCGGAATAGCGTGGATATGGCCAGATTGAAGGCTGGAATGTTTGGATTGAGGGGACGCGGCATGGCTGAGAAGTATTCTGTTGTAGTGGATGTAGTTGCTCACCCCACACCAGGGATGATGATGTGTAAACAAAGAGGAAAGGATGTTATACAAAATATATTGATGAACACAAGACTTATTGAAAGGGGATGTTAAATAAAATTACGGATTATGCAATTGGTAAATACTAGTTAAGTCGTCTATTATCTAGTCGACTGAGTGAACAGGTCCAGATGGCTCAGAAGCTTATTTAATTTTGCCAAAAGCGGTAAATATCTTGACCAACACTTGCTTGGTCGTGTTTCTGCGATTCTTGCGACAATCTAAGAGTGATGCTATGACCCGCACCTGACCCTAAGAATATTATCTAGTCATTTCTTTAACGATATATTAGGGGTTATTTGATAGTTTATTCAATTACTCGTTGGATCCACAGGTTTGGCCCAGTTTTCGTTTTCAATATGGGCAAATTAACGAGTACCATTGGTATTCCTATCAAGCTCCTCAACGAAGCGCAAGTAAGTACATTTTCCATCTGCGTGCATTCTCTGCCCATGTATTACCTCTCGATTGTTAAAGTGCATTAAGGACGCGTGCTATTTAGCTGTTTTGGACACTCCGCATTTGAGGAAACCGCCTGCTAACTATTTTCTTGCTCTCGCAGGGCCATGTCGTTACATTAGAGATCACGTCCGGACAAGTCTACAGAGGAAAGCTACTTGAAGGTGCGCGCGACTATATCTTGTTCACCGTACTGCTATGGAGATTGTCGACGCTCTTTAAATGGGAGGCAATGACCTCCAATGGATGCGGATTCATTTTGCTGACCGGATTTGTTGGCCAATAGCCGAAGATAATATGAACGTCCAACTCAAAGATATTACCGTCACAGCTCGCGATGGTCGTGTTTCGCATCTCGACCAGGTCTATATTCGGGGAAGCCATGTGAGATTCTTCATTGTCCCAGATATGTTGAGGTATGATATCAATACAGACGTATCTGTTCCTTTGCCCCTTGCTTTGGTTGTCTCAATGAACAACTTTTCTTTCCGTTTTAATCGATTAGCCATTTTGTTACGGAATTCAGTATCAATTCGCAAAGAATAATCACTAATATACTTCATCGTTTAGAAACGCACCCATGTTCCGGTCGAGAGGCCAACGCGGCAGAGGTGTCGGTCTAGCTAGAGGAAGAGCCACCGTCAACAGGGCTCGGGGTCAACGGAGGGGTTAAAATTTCGTTGTTTTCGTGCTACAGATTTGATGGAGTATTTTGTCTTGTTTTACGGATAAATGAAAACCTGCGTGATTGAGACTTTTGTCAAGAAGGGTGGCCACCACTGCTGGAAGATAGCAGCCATGCTTTTTGGAGCCTGCTAGCTATATACCTTTATACGGACTAATATGAAAAAATATGGACAAGAAAACCGGACGAACTTAGCAAACTGGAGCTAATATGGACAGTAATTTTGCTACTGACTAAGTGGTGGGATCGTCTATTCACGAGATCATGAAATGGGCCTCCAGGTTCGTCAAATAGCTGCAAGGTAGAAATGGACAAATCTCTGTCTTATGATTCCAGATTTCAGTACGTGACAAAGACCCTAAGAGTCGAATGGCGTACGCAGAAATAATCCAGGGATCAACATTTCCTCAGATGTACGTAGTGGTATATGTGAGGACAGGACTTCAGCCCCACTGAATAGAGGACCTTTTTAATCTCCTTTCGATATCTAAAGATTTCAGAATATTATCATTATAAGTCGAAGGCAAAATCCCACACTTCTCACGGGAATATCAGATATCAGTACGGAGTACATCCTCCTAGCTCCCTGCTCCCCGCAACCTAACTCTCCCCGCCAAACCCTCAACTAGATTCCCTCACCTCACCCTCATCCCTCTTCTCATCATGCCATCCCCACGGTCACAGAATGGGAAACTTCCTAGTAATACAAAAGCCGCTCCACGAATCTCAAGTCCGCACCGCCTCTTAATCCTAACCCCCGCGCCGCAATCCCACACCATCATCCCTCCGTTTCTTCACACCCTAACTGGAGTGGCGGTCGCTCATGCGCCGCAAGCTACAAACGCCGCTCAATCAGATGTGGAAGCAGGTGAGCTATTGGAATTCGATATATTGATGTGTCTACGTGCTTTAAACAACTAATAACTTTTGTTTGCTCCCCGGCCAACCCCTGGTCTAATTAGACTCCATCACACTTGCTAGCAGTGACACCGGTGCTGTAACATCCACATTTGCTGGATATACTACACATTCTCCGCTACGGATAGAGACGAAATATTACTCCGCGGATATACCCATATGGGTCGACGAGCTTCCTTTTCCCTCTAGCAATACGACAGTATCATCGCTCTCACAACCACACTCCGACGAATCTAGATCTAGGGAAGCCGATTCCCAGTCTCGGCAACCTTCCCACTACAGCTCCACGGCCTGGAAATCTGAATTCCTATCCGATGAAGCTCGGGAGGTGCGAGATGTCATTGGCGCCGTTGTCGTCTGCATAGAGAGACCCGTCGCGACGCCGTCAGCTCCAGCCCCCGATGATACGCCGGATATTTCACGAGACAGAGAACATAGAAGCAAGATTTTGCAAGGGATAAAGGAACTTTTAGGTGCAGTTGCGGAAGTTAGGAATCGGATTGAAGAGGAGCGTGGAGGGGGTGGAGAAGTTCCCGGGCTGGTTGTATTGGTGGGGAGGGATGAGGGGGGAAATGCAGCGGGAGGGAATGTGAATGGAAAAGGAAATGGGATGGGAGGAGTGGGTAATGGCGGTGATGATGGTGAATTGGAACAGATTGCGGAGTTTAGTGCTCGGTGGTGGGAGGAAGAATTATCTGAGATGGGACATATTGAATTGGAGGTTGTGGCCTGGGACCCTAAAGGGGAGGAAAGGGATGATAAGAGGAATATATTTGGAGGTTGGTATTTCCTTTTTGAATATGCTGCTGCATTGTACCTTTTTCATCTTTTTCCCTTCCCTTATCTTTTTCTATATTTTTGTCTGATTTATTACGTCTCTAAATCCAAAATCGCTATAGAACTTCAAGGAATGTCGCGGATACGAGAAGTCCTGCAGACGAACGAGTGGGCCTCAACTGGTCAAGGAGAACTTTCAACAGATATCCTGCTCGATTCTGAGGGAGAGAATGGCTTCGACAAGGAAGCCAGTGAGCTTGAACGTGAAATGATTGGTCTCAGACTAGCGATTGAAAAGGAGGGTGATCAGACCGGTGCCAGTGAACCAGACATAAAAAGCGACGACGAAAATGAACTTGAGGTTGAAAAGCTCAATGGGTTGATGTTGAGGATGCAGGCTATTAAAGGTGAGGATATTCATGATTTCCACATGTCCCATTCTGTTTCCGTATATTGAATGAGGATAAAAACCTTTTCAATTTCCCTACGCTATGGAAATGACTACTGACAGATCCATAGATATGGCTGCTGAATTACCAGAAGTGGAGCGTAAGGGGTTTGCGGTTAAGGCGATTAATGATATCATGAAGGATATTTAAGAACCGGGGAAACTGATCATGAACAATGTCAGACAAATCTCTTTTTTTGAAGAAAGCTCCTAATAATACATCTAAAGCATCATAAACCTCCCTCCGATCGACTCCACGTAAATCACAGTATTATAAATATTTAATCCCTTTCTCCCAAATATCGCCATCTTCCTGTCCAGGTTACCAATCAGTCTGATTTTTTGAAGGTTTTCATCATCTTCCTTCTTTGAGACATCATATGTGTATACAAGATGAAAGAGCCTGTATTGACATGAAAATGATTAATGACAATGGTCCAACACAAGCAAACGTCACGAATATAGGTGGAAGCGAAGCCAAAAAAGAAAATAACGGGGTGGAGAGGTTTACTCCAAAGGGGGAAACTTACAGGGAGGGTATATAACCAACATCAATATAAAAAACCACGAAATCACGGCATGAACATCCCATGCTGGCGTAATGGCTTTGTAAATCAATACACACTCACTCGTCATACCAATTGGGTAAAGCACAAAGAAGGTATTATATCTGACCAGGTCATCAAGTTAGTCCCTGTTGTGCAATGAATAAGCAAAATCTAATGACAAGGGCGTGCGCCAGCCGCACTTACAAACAACCACAACCACCAACACGCGACTATTAATACCATCTACAGATCCTCTGGGGGAGTGAAAGAAAATAAAAGAAAGCTAGCGAAAAAGAACACACCTTAACCAAAACAGCCATTGAGGCACTGCAGTGCCCCATACCTGCACCGCAAAATATCCATATCGAATACACTCCGTAATCCCCCAAGGAATCAAGCAGCTGACAACCATCCAATCGCCCAATTTCCATCCAGGATCCGAGCCTGTGGCGCCCACAACCCCCTTTTCCCTCCCAACCATATCCACCCTGAAAAAGAACATAACACACCAGACGACTAGGATACGACTACCCACCTGCATCGCCGTGGTGATAGGGGATGCCCGCACGAGTTTTACCGCCCCGTGCAAGATTTCCGTCAGGGCGAGTGACTGCGTGAAGAGGAGGAGCGGGAAGAGGGCATCGAAGATGTGCGCGACGTGGCCGGTGGGAACGAGGCGGATGAGGAGAAATAATAGCCGTACAGTTATGGTAGCCCAGAGTGCGAATGAGAGCGTGTTATAGCAGAAGAGGTAGGTAGTAGCACCTGTTGAGGCTGGTTTGCTGGCGCAATTCTTGCCATTGGAGGTTTTGGAGTCTGCCATTTTTCGCTATTCTGGTTCTGCCGTCTACCTCCACTACTGTAGGTTAGTATTCGTATTCCTTCGTTCGTTCGTTCGTTCTGTTGATGTTGCTATGTGAATCTGATGTTGGTTTGACCTGGCACCCCGACAGGTGGCCTTGCGGCGTTGCCTTGCGGCGTTGCCTTGCTCCTCAACTGAGAGGAAATATGAAAGTTATATGAGAAACCCTCAGTATATTTATCAGAAAATAAAACAGAACTCCCAAGGACCAAGGACAAGAAAAGCTACCTTACACTCCCAACTAATGCTGCATGATAAAAATTAGGGATCTAAAAAAGTAAAATTCCTTTGATCCTCGGCAGCGCTGAAACTCGGACTTGCCAAGATTTCGGATTTAATAACCCTAACGAGTATCTAGTTATCAGAAGGACAGCCAAACCATACCAAAACCACCACGAAAAACATTTGTAAAGTTGCTACTATTAGTTAGAGTTATTGAGTATTATAAATCAATTAATTACAAGGAGTATTAGGCAATTTATTATCCCAACTTCGTGGGGGTGGCCTGAGGGCAGGAAGTGAAACACGAGCAGCAAGGTAGAATAAATACATAGAAAAGGAATCAACGCTAGCTGTACTCCGTACTCCGTAGAAACAGCCATATCCATTGCTTCTTTGACAAGACATCCAACTAAACCCTTACGGCTGCCAACCCAAAAGGAATCGCCGTTGCCACTACGAATGGTGACTTTTGAGCTTCGGTTCATCCGAAAATTTACCACGCAGCTTTTCATGGACCAAGAGCTTAGGGAAAATTAAGTTGGGTATCATGAACAGAAGAAGTTCGCAGTTTAAAGGGCTGCGAGAAAAAGACAAAAGAGGGAAAACAACAAGAAGAAGAAGAAGGCATGCACTGAATTAAAGCCCCTAAAAATTCAATCAGCTCTGCTCCAGTGTCGTTAGACCCTGATATTGGCTTCGGGGACCATATGGGGCCCGCTAGGAATTTGAGTCCCCCCGATCCCACGTTTGCCCAGGTTCTTGTCGATTCGGCTCGAGGGTTCTTCGATCGAACCAATCCCCGAATCCCTGGGTCTAGCGTGAGTCTTTCGAGTAATAGGAGCTAACCGAGGAAGATTTGTGGATTCCGCAGCGTCACCAATGCCAAAAACAGGTGATTCCCATTTTTCGCCCTGGGCAGCCAGATCCTGATACATGGTAGCTTTAGAGGATATGCCACCTGGTAATTTGATATGCTGGAAAACCGAACTGCGCTCCGTGACAGCGAGATTGACTTTGGTATCTCGTTTCTTCGCGGCGTCTTTCGTCTCATCTGCTTTCTTTCTCATTTCCATAACTTGCTTGCGTACTGCGTCCACATAATAAGAGTAAATAGCATGGCTTTCTTGGGGGTCGCTGCGAGCGGCCTTCCACGCACGCTGCGCTTCATTATGGACGGCATATGCGAACCGATCACCGCGAACAAATGCGTCACGGATCTGCTTTTCCAAGACCTTTTCAACGGCAGGGCGCACGGCACCGTAGAGTAGGGGCTTGAATATCGTAAAGAGGAACTTGTGATTCGATTTCTTAATCTTAATGCGCAGGTTGTTGACATTAACAGAAATCTTTTCTGGTCTGAACAAGCTGTCCGTAGAGTCACTGGTCGATCCAGAAATCCTAAAGTTGAATCCCTCACCGCCCATTATTATGTCCATCACTCCGGTATCAGTTATAGAGGGAAAGCCAGCCTTTTTCTTAATATAATAACTAACGTCTCTCCAATCGGTTTGTATCCCAGTTGCCGCTACCATGACCTTGAAATAGATTGTCAGCATGTCCTACCCACTGCATCATCAACCGAGTGACTGGACTTTAAACTTCACCAACCTTGTTTGTATGCTTGCTTCCAATTCTCTTGCGACCCCAGCGCCAATAATTGTCACTACTAAGTTCGACGACATTAGGCAACAAATTGTCGCTCTCAAGGACAAGATTCTCGATCACCTGCACAATTAGATAAGTACATGAGATTCAAAAATTTGGCATATTGGAATTACTCACTACATCCGCCATGGGATCCGATACCTCAATACGAGGCAGCGGGAGATATCGTATTCTCTCGAATAGCGAAGGCAGGATAATACTGGTGATATCCTTCCTGAGATGGTCTTTAAAAACTATCTTTCCAGAGGAGTCGTAACCGAGATCATGGAAAAGCTTTTGCAGAGAATTGCCAAAAGCTTTGTTCAAGGGGTCTTGGTCAAATTGATCTCCAAAGAATTTTATTTCGTCCACTATGAGATTTGTATTCTCGCGGTACCGGTCACGGAGCAGGAATTGGCCTTCGTCGTAAAGCCTATTCCACTGTTCATTTGCTGAATCCTCCAAAACATAACCTTGCTCTCGAAGGCACTTTCTAAAGTCCCCGGTGATTAAAACTACTAGCTCCGATGTAAAAACTTCTGGATATTAAAGACATACCTAATGAAAGAATCCACTGATCTAAACCAGTCTTTCAGTCGAGGATCTTCGTCAGCGGCATGATAGAAGTCCTTAATGTAATCAAAAAGATCGTCCATTGAAGAGCTATTCGCGAAGCGTTCGAGGATCGTCTGCAGGCGCTTCATTGCATGCTTGTTTTCTTCTAGTAATCCTACAACCGGATTATTAGTACGGTCATATTTGAATGGCGAATTTGTCACGCACCCTGTGTGGTTGTAGCGCCTTGCTGAGAGACTCCTCTCCCATGGCCACTGTATGTTTCCGCAAGCGAAAGTAGTGTTTCAATTGCTTGCTGGTCTAAAATCGCAAACTTTTAGCAATGTTATAAGATATGGTGAGTCTTGTGTACATGACTCACAGTCAGATTGGCCCTGGATTTCTACAATCATCCTCTTTAAGCGCCAAATCGTTTGATCACGCCGCTCCTGGGGCATCTTCTCACGGAGAAACTCTTTTGTCCTCTCGGAAAGTTCGCGGCCTCGCGCCTTAGTTTCCTCTGGGACATTCTCAGATACTCGTTCTTTGGCAACCTGCGCCCCGGCAGCTGCGCCAGATCTAGTATCTACGCCCCCAGGAGGACCCTCTTCACGAGCTGCTCGATTAGCAGTCACTGTTGCGTCTTGAGCATCTTTGCTAGCCTAGGGATATATGAGTAATGGAATGGAGAGCTTTGGGGGTCAAACTGCGTGTTCACCTTTTCCTTCTTTTGTCCCACCTGTGACTTAACCTGTGATTTAAGTTTGTCTGCCGAAAGGTTTGGCTTATCATGCCAAACGTTTTCTTCCGCAGGCTCGTCTATTCCAGCAATTTCTTCCTCTGAAGGCCTAATGCGCCCTGCTGCCCTTTGGGCAGCATCGCTAGCCATATCACGCATTAAAATGGTCGCGTCACGAACTAGAAGCCGGTATGTTAGTCGGTCCATGGAAACAAAGAGGATTAACACGACCGTGCGATATACGTACGAAGTTTCCGGAACTGGCCATTAGTGGTCAGCAAAGCGGTGAGCGTTTGCAGCCCTTCAGCAGCTCGCGCACGATCTTGTTTCATGGATTCTCGATCAACTAGAACCCCAGGAGTCTGTGTGCTGGTGCGCCCTCCAATGTGTTCCAAGTCCCAGATGAAATCCTGTATCAAGTTGTCTTGATTTTTAACTAGGATAAGCCTTTTAGCATTCTCTATCACATCGCGGACGTCTTTGATGAGAGTGTGGCCATCAGAGGAGAGGTCAGCAGGAGGAGAAGACAAAGCGTCAGAAGCCAATATGCTGTTCAGGGCGATATCGATTTGTTTATTCTACAGATAGATCAACAACCTAAACTCTCACGATCCCCTGGTATGGCGAACATACCGATGGAACCTTTCCATTCTTGAATGCTGGTGCCCGATATTTCAATTAGCGACGATGAACGCAAGAATGAACCTGACATCAAGGGCTAGACATGCTACAAACCAGAGTAAATGCCATAGAGCTGCAGTTTGCGATTGATATCCTATATATTTGTCCAACTTTAGAATAGGTGGCTTTGCGACAAACTGCGAGTTTAAACATACCGCTTCTTTCACCTTCGGATCTGAGGGAACATTGACTGTGTTGCGATCCATGTCGGACGCGGTACCTGGAAATTGGCCGCAGTGTTCGTATTGGGAGCTCAAGGAGATAACCTGTATAATCAATGGAGACTAGCGCACAAGACGGCAGATTCCAATGAAAATTCAGGGGTATATATACACTGACACGGGAAAATGCTAGCACAAAAAAGCCGACTAGCAAAGTTATTCCGTTGGGTGAAGTTGTTCCCAGGGTATCAAATATCGGGGCCTAAGTTGGGTAGCCTCGTACGTACTGATGGCTTTTCGCGATGATTGATATAAGCCGAAATCGGTCGATTGAAGCAAAAACGGTAGACGTAAAACTAACAGAATATAAAAGGCAATTCGGAAGCGCGCAAAGGATAGAAGCTGGAAATGCGCCAACATATAGCAAGAGTGAAGGGAAGGTCTGATAACCAGGAAGCTACTCCTTGACGTCATGGTTGGGTAGCGCAACTGCTTATTACCGTCCAAACGTAAAATCCCACGGCATTGACGCATTATGCAAGTAGAACTGACCAAGATACATCAGGCTCATCCATGGTTGGAAATCTTGTTATCAGCCCACCCTTACCCCAACGCAACGTCACCGAACCCTAACCAACTTTGCCTTTTGAGTAGATTGTCACAAGCAATTCCAAATCTAGACACCAGGATAGCGCCGGAGTGTCTCAACCATCTTTGAACCAATAGCCGAGGACTTGGAGGTGGCATTGATGGGTTTTCAGTCGAAAACTTGGTTTGAGTCAACCAGAACTTACATCATATTTAAAACATTGGGTTTGAAACGGGGAAGAAAATCAAACTAGAATCAGCTCAACGCTGTCTTATTAGCAATGATTTGTTAAACTGCCCCATTGTTTCTGGCCGTTGTCTAGATCTTTTGACTGTATGGTTAGCTCTTCCTTCCAAAAAAAGCTTGAAGTGTGGGAGGTGAAAAGCTTGCTTGATTAAAGGGGTATGCTAGCTACGGAGTTAACGTAATTCCACAACGAGCGGGCAGCCCCAACGAGCGGGCAGCCAATTCAAAATATCATCCAATTTAATCAACCACCCACTTCAACGCGCAATTATGCCATCAATTTGCTCTAAAAAAGCTAGAGACTCTATAGAAATAGAGAGGAGACTTGAACTTGTGATAAAATCTATTAAAAATCAAGAAATATCCTCAATTTCTGAAGCTGCATGTCTTTTTAATGTGCCTCGCTCTACACTTGATTATCAACTGAATGATCGGTCTGCTCGTGCAAATTTACACACAAATTTAATTAAATTAATCTAGATTAAAGAGAATAGACTAGTTGAATGAGTGCTTGACTGAGTTAAACAAGAAATTCCTCTTCAACCTGCAGCTGCAGAGAATGTGACTAATTATATTCTTACTATTCAGAATTCAACAAGCTCTACAAATCAAGTCTCTCAAGTCAGCAAGAACTAGATTTCAAGACTGATTAAACACTGTTTTAAGCTTCAAAGCCGCTTTTTCAGACACTATAATCATGACCAAGTTAAATGCAAAGATCATAAGATCATGAAGAATTGATTTAAGATTCTAAAGAATGCAATAACTGAATATGAAATTGAACTTAAAGATATCTACAACTTTAATGAAACAGGCTTTGCAATGAGGGTCTGTGTCACTACTAAGATCATTACTAGTAGTGAGCGCTACAGATGAGCAAAGCTTCTACAGTCTGACACTTATAAATGAGTCACTGTGATCAAGACAGTAAACACGTCAGAATGAGCTTTACTATCATACATCATTCTTAAAGCAAAGAACCTGCAGAAAGAATGATTTAAAAATCTTTTAAATGATTGATAAATAGATGTTAGTATAAATGATTGAATTAGTAATGAGATTGAAATTAAATGACTGCAGCAGACCTTTATTTCTACAGTAAATCAACATTAAATTAACTGTTATATTCTTCTAATCTTAGATGATCATAGCAGTCATCTAACATTGAAATTTAATTAAATATATAAGAATAATGCAGTAGTATGCCTCTGCATGTCATCTCATTTCTTTCATCTTCTACAGTCTCTAGATGTGACTGTTTTTAATTCTTTAAAGCACATGTATAGAGTCTTAATTCAACAGTGAATGAAGCTTGAATTCAATGTCATTTAAAAGAGAGACTTTCTAGATGTCTATTCTACAGTCTGTATGCAGACCTTCAAGAATTCTAACATTCAAAGTGACTTTAAAGCTATAAAAATAGCTTCTTTTAATCTTGATAAGGTTCTAGATCGGCTAGATATTCAACTACAAACCTCTACATCATCAGTCAGTCGATCTAGCAATTCAAGGTCTTTCTGAATTCTATAAACATTTAAGAACCCTTATCAAGTGAAGAAGCAGAAGTAAAAGTTAAAGAATTTAATAAAACAGATTCAACAGTCTCAGAATGTAATGAAAGATTTAAATCAGTTTATAAAGAGCTATAAAATACAGCAGCTGGGTGCAGTAATTATAAAGAAGCAATATAAGAATATGTTTACTTAAAATGAGAGAGTAAAGCAGAGAAGCAGTAAGTCTACTTACTGAATTCTAGAAGCAGAAGATTTGACTGTAAATGAAGCTTAAAATCTTTATTATTTCAGCTGTTCAAGTCATTGAACAGTCAGTTAGTCAATCTAGTCTATCTGCGCTTCTTGAGCTTAGAATCTGTGTATGAGCGTCACAACGTTGCAGCAATTGTAGAACTCTCAATCATACAAGAATAAGATGCTCTGAATCTAGTATAATTTAATTTAATTTAATTAGTGATTGATGAGAGTAGATATTTCGAGTTAAATTCTAGTTAGTTAAGGTGTGGCGATTTTGGCCGCCCGCTTGTTGAGGCTGCCCGCTCGTTGTGAAATTACGTTATATATGATGGAGAAAGGTTTACGTAAGCCGGACGGATAGTGTCCGACATTCTCACTCATCATAGTATCACTATGAAGTGTTGCATACACTGTAGGCCCTCTTTCTATGTACATATACAAAATTAACTGAAAAAACATAACAGTCAAAAAACCAGTCCTTCACATATTCCTCATACTATTCTACTTTCTTATTTTTATCAACTCCTTTCAATGCATATATTTCAATGACTTAAGTGACTTGATTAGACCATCCGCCGCATTCTTGACAGATGGAATATATCATGTGACGGGCTACGCCCATGTTAGTAGACCATTCCGCCTACGGAAGCTTCATGATTTCTCGCTCCAACTCGTACGATGCAGTCAATCAGGATTTAGCGGCCCCGGGCCGTCAAATGATCTCAATCAATCAGAGCCCACGGAAGCTTCATAGCTTCCTTGGCTTGACTCGTACGCCAGGCACCCGGTCAGTCATTCTTCTGCTTTGTTTATAAAAGAGTCTTGTACAAGCACTGCTATTTATTTTCTTTTTCTTCTTTTTTCTTCTCTTAACATTTTCTACTTTGTATATTAAGATCTATATTGTATGTCAAACTATTCAGTGTAGATCTCTTACATTTAAAAAACATTCATTGTTCTCTCTCTGAAAGACAATTACTAGTATTATAAACATGCATTGATGTATAGAGACAAAGCTAGCTGTGAATGTTAAAATCTCTGCTATAAAGACAATAAGAAAGAACATGCAATGATGTGTAAGAACTTGACTAGTTGTAAATACTGAAATCTCTGCTAGATTACAATAGAAGCTTTGTGAGGGCGTAGTGCCGAATAGACAATGTGAAGAACTAATAGCGGATAATGAATATAGATATATGCGGATGGCCGTTGGGCTAGGTATATGTACAATGGTATGTAGCTAATCACTGCCTTCTCGAATACTCGAGGCGGCAGGAATTCTATATATATATATCTATGCGTAGCGTTGTGTGCATGACGCTAGTATTAGCGTCATTCTA
>LGRN01000463.1:0-21341 GCA_001883825.1 Emergomyces pasteurianus Ep9510
ATATATATATATATATATTATGTACGTTATACAAGTTACATAGAGAGAGCGTGTATCAGTCCTCTTAGCTAGATCAATCAATCAATCAATCAATCAATCAATCAATCAATCAATCAATCAACTAGTCTCATCATGTTGCTCCTCTCTCATGCGTAGGGGCCTAATATCCGGTCAGCGTGAGGCTGTTTGGGCTGTTTGGGCTGTTTGGGCTGGACCAGGGGACGGCGGCTCAACAATATATTATTAATTAATCAAATTGATCAATATACCTAACTATTCATTATCTCTTGTTCTTTTGCCAAAACAACTTCTTGCAAGGAAAAGGGGGGGGGGGGGGGGATGGGTCAATGGTATCCGCCTATCTGAATTGGGGGGGGGGGGGGGGGGGGGGGGGGGGGGGGGGGGGGGGGGGGAGCAGAGACGTACATGACATTTTACATTTTAAAATCTGTATATCATGAATGAATAACAAGGAAAAAACAAATAGCTAGATGAATAAACAGATAAGACAGATAGTAGTATATGTAAACAGAGAAAAAAGAAAGAAACAGAAATAAGACAAAAATGAAAAGCAAAGAAAAATAAGAAAGACATTTCAAAAAAATTACAAAATAGAAAGGCATAATGAAAATATAAAAAAAAACATATAGAAGAATGAATAGAAGCTTTTCTCACTTCTTTCTTTCCCACAAACCATATTACGCCCATTTCCAACCCAACCCGCCCGGCTAAAAATATAAAAGTATAAAAATAAATAAGCTAGGCCCATCTTTATGTAAAATGGCTTCCTTTATGACACACGCACACACACACACACATACACACGGGGCACACAGACACAGAGGAAAACACACAACAGGCCACACACAAAACCCAAAGGAATTATAAATCAAGGCCCTAACCCTGCATATTCACAAAGCTGCTTCACAACATTCGGATCAATATTCGGCGTCAAAAGCGCGCCTAACAAATTCTCCTTCTTCGGCAACACCCCCAACGGCACTTCACCACCTCTGCCACTTCCTCCACCGCCACCACCACCACCACCACCACCTACTCCTCCTCCTCCTCCTGCTCCTGCTCCTCCTCCCCCACTACCACTAGAGCTACCACCAGCATCCACCATCCTCGACTTCCGCCCAAGGCGCACAAGTACCGTCAGCGCGCGTGATGTGATAGATCCATAGCCATGGAAATCCGCCTCGGCAGCGCGCACCCCTTGGTGGCTGCCATGTCGGTGCGACCCCGACACTGCTGATGAGGACACTCCCGCTGACGAAGCGGCAGCGCTGGCTGACGTGCGATCTGTGCTCAGGAGACAGGCGAGGCGGAGGAGGCTGATGGCGAACCCATCCGTGGATTCTAGCCAGGAACGCGCGACGATGTTGTCCGCGAAACCAGATAGGAGGTCTGCAGCCAGCATGCCCTGCATGAGCAGTGGTTTGCGGGCATCCACTAGGTTGACGATGTTCCCCCGCATATGTTCTGGGATGGCAGCGATGGAGAGGCCGAAGGTTCGGGTAAGGAGTTCGTATGGAGGTGTTGACGCGCAGTCTTGGGCAAAAATGGATTTGTAGTAGGTGCGATTGGGGTCATCTCGTGCTAGCAGCTTGGCGAGGCTATCGACGGCAGCGGGCATATACCTGTGTATGTTTGGATTGTATGGCGTGAACATAATGGTGTTAGGTCCGAAAGAGGTTGGGAGAGGAGTCGGGGCGAAGGATAAGAGGAAATGTAGTAAGCAGAGCGCTTCCTCCTTCCCGGGAAGTTGGATAGAATGAGACAAATTGCTGAGATAAATGACGGCGTCTTTCATGAAATCAAGGGTATTTTGATGAGTTCGTAACAACATATTTCTTGTCCCTAAATATCGTATTATCGTCGACATAAACCTGACAACAAAGGGAACACCTAGCGAGCTTAGGTTCGATTCAGCGAAGGAGAAATTTCTTATGATGGTAGTAATGCAGATTAACCGGTCCACGGCACGATCGAGTTCGTAATCTAGACTGCCAAACTCTGGTACGTCGAGTAGTGCCTCCATCTCTTGCCGACAACCTCGAAGAACCTCTTCGTATGACGGTAAAAGCATGACATCAGAAACTTCAGCCGCATTCTCAGCAAGAAGTTCAGCTTGTTCCTCCGCACACTCGATCAATGCTTCAACAAGATCTTCGCAGTTATCCAATGAGACCTGTATTGTTCGTTCATTGGATATCTCCGTTAACGTGTCCAATGCCATTCGCATTTCCGCATGAATGCCGGATTTAATGCTCATAGTCAGCGCGTGAATGTCAATTACCCCAAGTTCCAAAAAGCTAGGTATATTGGGTTTCAATCGTATAATTTCTTCGCCCAGCTGGATCATTTCATCCACGATGATAGGTCCATGGTACTGGCTTGCAGGAAATACAGCAGGCTTGAATGGGTCTTCTATAGGACGTTGCCAAGACGTACTCGTTGGCTCCTCAGCACCACCAGCACCACCAACTGGCTGCGCCTTTGTTGCAACAGGAGTCGACTTTTTCTCCGACTGAATAGGGGACGCTGAAAATTGGGCAATCCGCCCATTAGGAGACATGGATTCTGGCGGTCGGGACAAACTTGATCGTTGCTGGTGATTAATATGCTTCTGCTGGGATTTAGATTGTGATGGTGTCGCGAAGCCATTTACTGGTATAGGAGGTGCGTGGTTATGCGCTTGTATTTGTTGGTTCTGGGCAGAACCCGGGGAGAATTGTTGGGGCACGGACATGTCGAAGGAATGGTTGCCCATGGGTTTGACGGGTGACATTTGAGCGTTAACGCCAATGGCACCTTCAGTAGGATCCCGCTGTGGGCCACCATGTATTTGATCTGCAAATTGTTTCTGCTGTGTGCTGAAAATCAGCTGCTCATATTGCGCCAAAATTCTCATGTAATGTTCACGGATTTCTTGTTCTGCTGTTGGGTACTGCATGGCGGGAAACTGCAACTGTTGGGCAACTATATGCCATGAATTTGTCGCAGTAATCTTTTTCGAGCCACCCATCTTCATGACAGTCCCATATAGCTGTACCAGATTGAGCGGCCGTCCACTGACGACAGGGTTTAGGTTGACTTGAGGGTGGCCACGGGACATCCAAAACCGTTGAAGTAAATGTAGAAATCCTTCTGGACTGGCGGGTTTTGCAATATTTTGTTGTGTTTGTCGCATAGTCGCCATGTGCGGGTGTGGCATAGGGGACTGTCCTCCAGGGCCCACTGGACGTCCCACTGAACCAGGAGAGGCAGCCGCCTGCATCTGGCGTGCCTGGTTCTGGAGCTGCATTTGATAAAGGCGCTGCTGTGAAGACATCTGCTGTTGGGGATATCCTTGCTGGAGATGGGTGGTAATGTTTTGGTTAAATTGTGCTTGCATCGCAGGATGAATCCCAGCAGACGTCATTGCCGGTGATGGGGAGAAGTGGGGTCCTACAACCTGGCCGTAAGGTTGGCCCTGAGGGAAAGTATTACTCTGCGGAGTATTGACGCGACTGCCATGATCTGAATGGGAAGGAGATATTTGCGGGCCAACATGGATTCCAGCGGGCGAGAACGGGCTAGGAGACGCAGTTTGTACACGTTGCACGGCTTGCTGGTCAAATTCCTGGAGGATAGGGGATGGACTGGCGTTAGCAGAGCCGCCCTGTTGAAGATGTTGGTAAGGCGTTGGCGCATGTTGGGGCGCAGGAAATTGAGATACGCCATTGATCTGCTGTCCCTGGTAGCCCGGATATGGCACTTGAGGAGTATGTGAACGAGAATTAGGCAAGCCACCGGGCGCCGGCCGAGGAGACATGGACATCCCGTCATCGGGACGCGGTCGCTTCGAAGGGATCACCGAGTTTGGGTTATGGAAGCCTGGCGACATAGTCTGGGGCCCGCCATTACCGAACATACGCTGGAACTGGGCAGGATCGGCAGAGGCAGGAGCTTGATGGAGGAAGGCCATCGACGGGTCAATGGTCGGGTTATTGGTGAAAGCGCCATTGTCGTGGGTAGGGATGTTCGCAGTCGCGGCGTCGGAGAGCCAGGCATTCATGGCGAGTAAATTCTAGCAACCCATCCGTCTTAACAACCACAAGGCGTCAGCAACACAAAAACCAGCAACCATCCATACGGGTACAATAAGCGCATGGCGCATTGCAACGCGAACGGCAAGTGGGGTCCAAACCAAACAATAAGAAGAGAAAAGGATAGAAAAGAAAAGAAAAGAAAGCTGAGGGTGCTAGTTAGGCAAGGAAAACGTAGAGGGAATAAAAAATGAAAACACTAAGGGCTAACTCAAATAGACGCGTTCAGGAGAAGGGGCGGAAAGACGCAAAAAAGGGACGGCAATATTTATAGATAGAAATGGAGAGCCCCGACAAGGGGGAGTGATGGAAATGAGCCGCGAAACCGCGAGACAGCGCGGCTGCAGCGATGAAAAAAGGCGGGAATAATATGGGGTGGCGTGTCATTGGAACGGGGATATCAAAAATATGAAACGAACACTGAACGTGAATAAACTAGGGCAAGGAATAATAATAACCAATAATAAATGATAGTAATTATAATAATTATAATCAGACAAAAAGGCACAAGACATACCTGACACGATCAGTTTCTACCAGTCTGCGGCAAAGCAAGGGAGAGGGTGAGACCGGACTCTTCTGAATTTTTCTGCGCCGTACATAAAAGTTTTCTGCTGGGGCGGAGGGCTGGCTATCCTTTTGCTGGCGCAGGGGAACAAACCGCTTTTCTCAGGCTCACAGTTTCGGTTCGGTCAATCTCAGTCAAGTCCGTCGCGGGTTCAACTAACTCCCAACTGCTTTTTGTTTCGCTGGACAAAAGGTGAGACGAAGGGTGAGGCCGGGTTGCCGAAAAGAGAAGGCGGTGAGTGCTGAAGGGTGAGGTCACGTGTTAAGCGGCAGAACCCGATTTGGAAGAGTGGTGAGGAGGTGACTAATCAGGAGAGTGACATGTGACCTGGTGAGTGGACAGTGAACGTGCTGAGTAAGCGGCAACATTGAGGACAGTCGTGCAAAAGGAGAGACGGAACGAAGGAATGGGTAATATGGATAGAAGGGTAGAAGACGACGAGCAGAAGGAGTATGTATGCATAACGGTGGAGACAGGGTGCTGATTATTGAGGATAGAGCTGAAGATTGGCTGGAAAAAGTTGACGGGCAGGTAATGACGCCAGCAATTAAAATATATGGGGTGAATTCAGGAGAAATTGCTCCGTATGTAGTGGAATAATACTGGGGGACAAGGCGGGGGACTACTGCTGCGAAGATATGGCGTGCCAAAAATAGACATCCAGACAGCAGGAGACAACGAGTAGAAGGGGGGTTTATAGGGTATGGTAGCAGTATGTAGTGGGCGGTAAGGAAGGACAGAGGGGGGACAGAAATTATAAAAATAAAATAAAGAAAGAATGGGGTTGAAGAAGGGCTATCATCATGGGGCGTCATCATACATACCTGGGTGCCTGTTTTACGGAGAAGCGAAGCTTATTCTCTGCTGCAAACAGAAATAATGTTATGCGTGTGTGGAGAGAGGAATCGCGTCAGTGAGCCGGAGAGAGGGAAGCGGGGGGGGGGGGCCTGGAATTATTATTTTATTACTATTATGTATTATTTTTATTATTGTAAACTGGGAGGGACGGTGTTTCCTAACAGTAACAGTAAATAATAATAATAATTATGGAAAGCAAACGGCTGAACCAGGTAAAGGACTATTTGATTTCAGAGACTTAGAAGGCCGGGCCGGACAGGCACTGTAGTGAGAGCGAGTGTGTGGTGGTGTTTTGTGCGCGTGTTGAGGGGGGGAATGACAGGTGCAAGTCAGGAAGATCGGGTCAGGGCAGAGCTTGTCAGAGGTGGCCAGCTCTGGTTGGCAGGAAGGGGCAAAGATTAAAAAGATAAGGGAAAATGACAATAAAATTGCTTCCCCCAAGTAAGGTCAGGGACAGGTCAAGGCTGGAAGTTAGGGGAACGGTGCGGGTAAGAGATGGGCGAGGTCAGAGAGGGAGGAAAAAATGAAGGGGGAAAAGAGACGCCGGTAAGGTGTAACATACTGTGTGGTTACCAAGGAGGCGAGTTACCTTAGTCTCTGTTTAGCCCAGTGTTTAGCCTCTGCATGAGTTGGCCCAAAGGGAG
This sequence comes from Emergomyces pasteurianus Ep9510, assembly GCA_001883825.1. Classification (NCBI taxonomy): domain Eukaryota; kingdom Fungi; phylum Ascomycota; class Eurotiomycetes; order Onygenales; family Ajellomycetaceae; genus Emergomyces; species Emergomyces pasteurianus. The sequence continues at coordinate 6,165 of LGRN01000463.1, forward strand.
TTAGTTAACTCGATTTCCCAGTACCCTTGGGCGTTGGCTAGCCTGGACCGGGCTAAGGCGGGTTTCTGCTTGCTGGGTAACTGGGCAGCCCTGGGTGGAACCCATGGCCACGAGTAACACAGCCGAGGCTAGGCAAAGCGTTAGTGCGAGGTGGCGCTTCTCCAGGCGGCGAATCAGGGCGCCCGCGACAGGTTGCTTCAACGTACGGCTGCATTGCTGCTGCTGCTGCTGCTGCTGCTGATGCTGAGATTGAACAGGCCTTGAACATGGCTGGATGGCTGGATGATCATTACAATAGGAATCCGGGCAGTGTCCTCTGTACTCCGTACTCCGTCGTAACCTCATGCGATGGAGAAGAAAATTTCAAAAGTTCTCGTCCACTTGCTCGGTGCCGCACTGTTGGGGCAGGTTAGTTCTTGTGGAGTGCTCGCTTGGTGCCAATCCTGTCCGCCGCCAGTTTGCAGCAAGTTAGCCAGTCCCAATGCGTCGCCCTGGCTCGATCTCCGATAGTTTCGAGATCGTTCAGTCAAGTGTTCCATTACCCCGTCATTACTCGTACAGTCAGGGTTTTTGTGTCGATTATATGCTGCGTACGTTCTCCCATTCAGCGGCTATATCAGCTAGAGCTGGTGGGTGGAGTGCAGCATGGGAGGAAGAAAGGAACCTCATTTTCAATAATTGATGAAGGGAAGAGGTTCGAGCTAGCCGGCATGATCCTGGTACTCTGGGGAGTATTGCAATGTAAGAAGTAGCACAATAATTAACAAACAGACAAAATTCAGAAATGTGCGACGGGAGAGAGTAGCCACAAATGAACAATTTCAAGAGGTGGGGAAGTGAGAAGAGAGTAGATATGTATATATAGAAGAGGAGGGAAAAGGGAAAAGGGAAGAGAACAGAGAAGAAACGGTGGAAATTATGAAGACGGAGAGCTGCGGGCAGCTGCTGCTCCTTATTTATTATATATGGATTGGATGCGAGCGGGGATGGTCAGGGCTTCAAGGGGCCATTCATATATTGTATTTCTTATTTATTACCCATGATCCATCCAATACCTTGTCTCTCAATTCGGCTTTCTTATTTTTTTAATCTTTTTTCTTTAAAAAAAATTTCCTTTCAATCCAAAATCCCAGGCGGCACTGGTGGCCTGAGCTCAATTTTTGCTTCCCATTTCCCTCCCTTCCTCTCTCTCCATTACCCATTACTACTCGACCTTCCTTCTTCCTTATTTTGTGTCCAAGGTTTATCCATATCGAAATTAGCACCCAACTAGGGGAGGAACCGGGGATAGGATGGAAACCCGAAAGAAAATAGGAAAAAAATCCCCTTAGTGCGATGTCTCCGTCCCCACTAACTAGCGTCATTATTTGGAGTGTTTATATATCGTGGTATGCCAATTCTCAAATTGCGGAGATAGAAAACCACAATACTCTCCGTATATGGACACACTTCTCCCGCAAAAGAAATCTGGAATCATTACTTCCGGTTTCATACTGAGTGTTGCTTTTCTTTTATTTATTTGGTTAATAATTTGTTTGAATACCCCTTGTTTTATGTGTTCTCTTCTATTCTTGCATAACAACTCACCTCTGCTGCCCAGTGGTTTCTATCTGCCCGTCTGAAATTTCTAACCACCCACAGCATTTGAGCTACATATATTTAGAAAATCCCTGGGAACCTATTTCCGGTTAACATTTCACAGCAGTTGTGCCTGGCGAAAAACAATGATGAAATTATCCACGTATATATATGGAGGCCGCCACTACATAGAATTAAACATCAGGTTACCCCTGACTCAACGAAGAAAATTCTGTTGCAGTCAAGTGAGAAAGTTAAAGGCGAGGGGGAAACGATTAAGGAAAATAGGGAGCCGGGAAAGTGGAAAAGGACCACCCTTATCCGCCTCCTGGCGGAGCTTAGAAGCAGCTTGGAAGAAACGGATAGATAGACGTCTATTTTACTGATGGATGGTGTAAGTTGTAAGAGTTAATATTGTCAGAAAACCAAAGAGCTTGCATATTTGAGTATAGATAAGACAACGAAAAATAAAACGAAGCTGGAGTTAGTGGACAAGCTTGTTTACCCTGCTTATATTCACATAGAATTATCCATCCATATCAAGCTACAGTGTATATATATGCATCCATCCGTCAAAAATATTCCACCACCGCAGCCCGGAGTCCCTCAAACCCTTCCTGCACTACTTTATGCCCCGCAAGACGATTTGAGAAATCCAGCATCTGCCGCAGATCGAGGCCAACCTCATCCTTTTCGTAATGAGAAATCAAATTATATAGCATTCCCGCGATAAAGGTGTCGCCCGCCCCGATCGTACTAGCGGTTTTGGGGGTTTTGTGGAGTTAGCAATGAGTGTAGACATATATATAAAAGCTAAAACGGAGGAGTGTTCAAAAAATATGTGGAAAACTCGGATATATATATTTTTTTCATACTCAATAACTGGGCGCTGTGTGTCTATATACGCTGGGGAATGGATATATTCCATGGTACGCCTGTCTAGGCATGCTGCTCCATGTTCACCCCATGTGCAACATAATATAGACCTAGAAGCAGAAGCAAAGTTAGATTTAGCCATAGAAAATAAGCAGTTTATAAGAATATTGAGACGGGGAAGGTCACTACGTGTGGCGTGTTATAGCTGATTGTGCCTGTAGAAAGCTCTGGATTGATTGGTGGCCTTTCCCCTATTTTGGAGTGATGTTAGTTGACCGAATCATCATAAAAGTAAATATTGTGAACCCATTTTCTTTTTTCTGGCAGTTATTTACCTGTGCCCAGCTTTTGGAGTAGAAAACCACATCTGCCGCAGCAGCTAAATCCTGCAGACCCTCTCGACCGGGTTTCTCGACTTCTACGCTGACTTTGGCGGCGGGGAAGTTTTGGCGGATGTATTGTATACACCTCAGTGTGATGTTTGGAATACGGCCCTATTCGAGTGGGTTACTATGCGTGTATACTTATATATGTCGGGTAGATAGTACATTGAAGCAAGTAGAGGACATGGACTGTACATACCTCAAAATGAAACCATCGAGGGCAAGCCGTAGCTGACAGCCTCTCCATAACCTCGACAAACTCGGACACAGTCATCTCCGGCAGCTCATTATAATTAACAATAGTCCTGCTACCCGTGGATGTACTTTTAATGATATAACTGGATGCCGGCTCACCGCAGCTCTCACGGTATATACAGTGCTGAAGATCGACATGGGAATTGGGACCAAAGGATGCTTCGATTTCCTTGGTGGACGGTGACGATCTTGCTGGCAACACTGCGATGGCATATAAAGGTGGGATAGTGTTCTGCTCTCTGTCCAACAAGCCCCGGGTCACTTTACTATCAGTACATGTAGTAGTGGAAGTAGTGGCGGCTGCTGCTGAGTTGCATTCGAGGAACTGTTGGAGAACTTCGAGCGAGTTCAAGGTGTTCCCCCCTCGTCGTCGGGCGATGCTTGATGCGCGGAGCTTTTCATCTTCTCCTGGGTAGTGGTCAACGCTACACGAGTTGTTAGCAGAATAGATCTTCCCTCTTTCTCCCTGCCTTCCTCGGCCCCTCCCCTCCCCTTCTCCCTCTCCCTCTCTATATGTATATCTCACGTTAGAATTGTATCAAGATAGCAGGCTCCGATTGTCACGAGAGTTCTCATTGTAAGTGATGAAGGTATTGTCAAGTGTAATAATGGATACGAATTTTTGGATTGACGCTCAGGATTGAGCGCTTTTAAACAATAATGCTATTTCGATTAGACGAGTAAACGGCTGAATGTGAAATATATATGCTGAGGCGGTTATGGGCCTTGAAGATTGATCGTGCGGGCTATCATGGCTAATCTTGAAAACTAGATTCTGAATGGCTGTTGATTGCTACTGCTGGATAATGGTTCCAAGAGGGCATTCGATTTGTGAGAAAGCATTCAGCCTACCGTCCACCGCATTCTGTCTAACTTAATCCATTTGAATAGGAAATGTATGATATCCATCAAAGAAATTGCTGTACATTACTACGTACATATCCAAACTTTACCTTTGGAACTTCCTGGATAAAAAAACAGTTGAGACCACGAAGTTAATGGTCCACGTGATGAAGTCTTGGCACGTCTTGGAAGCTTCCAAACCCTCGCCTGGGGCAAGCTCAAATGACAACGCCAACCTCCAGCTATCGACTCTCTTACAACTCATATCATCCTCCTCCGCACGAAACTCTTACCTGAGACATTTGCCGATATAACTCCTTCATATTCGCCGCTAACAGTTCCTCCGTATTTCCGTATCATAAACTCCGACAAGCCATGGGAGACGTCGTGGTTGAGAACCCAGCAGCCCTTGCGCCGCCCTACAGAAAAGCTACACCCGCAGACGCGATTCCAAACATAGATCCCCTGGAAGGATCCGGAAATGATGATGGCGATGACTATGCCACCCTCAAGAGATTACAACGACATCTAGAGTATGTTTGGTTTTCTTGTCAGGTGTTTTCGTATGCCACCCACTAATTGACATTTGTTTTGCAGATACATAAACCTCCAGGAGGAATATATCAAGGATGAACAGAGGTTTGATATCTCCCGTCTCCCGGAAGGAAGGGGGAAGAAAAAAGGATAATATTCCGGTGTCTAATGTTTCTGCAGGAGTTTGAAGCGGGAGCTTGTGCGAGCTCAAGAAGAGATTAAGCGCATACAAAGTGTTCCACTTGTAATTGGCCAGTTTATGGAAGCCATCGACCAAAAGTAAGGACTTCAAATTTTGAAATTCTATCATTTGTATCTCATTCTAGATATGCTGATGATTTTGCCACTATATTATAGCACCGGTATTGTACAATCGTCAACAGGCTCGAATTATGTCGTCCGAATCCTCTCTACTCTTGACCGCGAACTGTTGAAACCTTCCTCATCCGTCGCTCTACATCGCCACTCCAACTCCCTCGTCGACATACTTCCACCCGAAGCTGATTCTTCCATTGCTATGCTTGGTGTCGATGAAAAGCCTGATGTTACGTATGCCGACGTGGGAGGACTGGATATGCAGAAGCAGGAGATCAGAGAAGCCGTCGAGCTACCTCTAACACATTTCGATTTATATAAACAAATTGGTATGATACGATGCGTGGCTTGATGAGCGCCTTTTTCGGTAGCTTACCAAATATCGTGTAGGAATCGATCCTCCCCGCGGCGTGCTTCTATATGGACCCCCCGGAACTGGTAAAACCATGCTTGTCAAGGCGGTAGCTAACAGCACAACTGCCAACTTCATCCGAGTCGTCGGATCCGAGTTCGTCCAAAAGTACCTAGGCGAAGGCCCTCGAATGGTCCGCGATGTTTTCCGGATGGCCCGCGAAAACTCTCCAGCAATCATTTTCATTGACGAAATCGACGCCATCGCTACAAAGAGATTCGACGCCCAAACTGGTGCTGATCGGGAGGTGCAACGTATCTTACTGGAACTGCTCAACCAAATGGACGGCTTCGATCAAACAAGCAATGTCAAAGTCATCATGGCTACCAACCGCGCTGACACCCTGGATCCTGCACTGCTCCGTCCGGGCCGTCTCGATCGCAAGATTGAATTCCCATCCCTCCGTGATCGACGAGAGCGCCGCTTGATCTTCACCACCATCGCTTCCAAAATGTCTCTGTCACCGGAGGTGGATCTGGATTCTTTGATTGTTCGAAATGACCCACTCTCCGGCGCTGTAATTGCAGCCATCATGCAGGAGGCTGGCCTACGGGCCGTTCGCAAAAACAGATACAATATCATCCAGTCAGACTTGGAAGATGCTTACTCGAGCCAGGTTAAGGGAGCACAGGATGCTGATAAGTGCGTCTTTCTTTTACATAATCAATATCAAACTCCCTGGAGAACTTAATTTTGCTAACATTAGCCAACAGGTTCGACTTCTACCGGTAAACAAAATCGCGGAAAAATTCGTTCGTCGGGAGCTACGAACGCATGTTGCAAAGTGCATGTGACTTTTTTTTCTTAAAACACTCTTTGCTTCTTTTATACGAGTGCTAGGAACTGAAAGGAAATGAAACGAGGGAATAGCAAAGCCAAATCGCAACCCAGAGCAATCAATCCAATTTTGTCGATCTAATATACCAACTACAAAGCTGTACCAACAACACACACTCCGTGGTTTTACTTTTATTTATTTATTTTTAAACTCTTGTGTTTATCCCAAATAAAACACCGAATGGATGACAATCTCATGCGTGCTGTGATAGAATACATCTTGTGTTTAATCTATATATACTCACCTGCAATATTAACAATCTATTTCACACAGCCCAAGACTTCTTCCATCCCTTCGTATATCTCCCCTAGCACTCGAAAGTTGCCCAACGCACTCCTCACATTAGAAGCAGGCTTTTTTCAAGGGGGCGAAGCGTTTTATTCAACAAACATATTTAACCATCGGCCTAATTCTTTAGAAATAGCTGGTATAAGTATAATAATGATAATAAAAAGTCATAACTCACTAGAAAAAGCAAAGTACGAACTCTATTAATGGAGGAGGGGGGGGGCAAACATTAATACCTAACTAGCCAGCCATCTCTATCAAAACTAGTTATATTATTATATGGAAAAAGGGAGAAATAAAATATGAAAAAACAAACTTGCAGATTCTATGAGTGATAGATAAGAAATACTGTGAGGACATACAGAACGAGGCAAAAAGATTGCAAGCAGGAACAACTTGCCTAAACTTCGTTGCAACAGGTAGAGAGCATTTCCCTACCTAAGCCCTAAGCAGAGTAAAAATTAACACACCCTCCACTTTCTTTATACAAAACCAAAAGCTACGGTTGGCCGTAGTACATTTTACTATAGTAACCTTAGAAACCCAAGGAAAAGATATAGAGCAATGGGAGAATGGCATACATAACATACATTCAGGAAAACGCACACAGACACACACACTCACTATAAGAAATGAATAAATAATCTGCCAAAACGCCCAGGTCTCCAAAACAAAATAACGAAATAGTCAAACCGGCAAACACCACCAAAACCAGCTAATATAATGATCGGAATTTGAAAAGAACAAACTCAAATCAAATCAAATCAAAATCAAATCAAGTAAAATATTACAAAGCAACGCCAGAATAAAATAAAAAACGCCCCCGCTATGCTGCATTGGCTGATTGATCGATAGATAGATAGGACGACAGGAGATGGTTGGAAATTTAGGAAACAGAATAAAATAAAATAGAGGGAGGAAGAAGAAGATAAATAAATAAATAAATGAAATAAACAATTGAAAATAGCTGCTTTGTTCGGTGGAAAAAAGGGACCCAATCTGGCTTACCGTTCTGAAGGAGGACGGAAGTTGCGGGATTGGCCAAAGGGGTTTTTTGCTGCTTGTCGTATGTTTGAGGAAGGGGAAACAATAAAGTTATTCGAGCGTGAAAGTATGTTGGTGACAATTGACAATGAGAGGAGAAAGACTTTCCATGCAACTAGAGAGAATCTGTTCAGGCGTACTCCTCCATACCCCCCCTTAACCCCTCCCTTTCCTTCCATTTCAAAATAAAATCAAAAGCTTTACCCGTAGGGTTATCCAAGGCCCACCCCGCTTCCCTCCCGCTCCTCCTCTCTTCCACCTCCCTCTTCCTCATGGTCCTCCTCCATCCTCTCTCCCTCTCTCCCATCATCTTCCCACCCTCCATCTTCAAAAGCAGCCAACATCTCCCTCTCCAACGCATCCTCATCATCTTCAGGATCCACATCATTTTCATTATACTCAGTCGTATCGGACTCATCGCCAACGTCCTCATCTTCAGCATTTGGCGGAGGATTCGGTACAGGTACAGGTACAGGTACAGGCCCTTCAGAGGACCCCCTCGACCGGACCGTCGCCACATTCTTCAACCCGGTATTTCTCTCATGGGACAATTTGATTTTCTGCGCGAGGCGGGATCCAGAAGAGCCACCAGTCGGACCACCGGGGACTGAACCTGATCGTGAGGACGCCTTTTTGTCGCCGCCCCAACCTTCTTCACCAGTACTCGAATTGCCACCACCACCACCACCAGCACCACCACTACTATTCTCATCGCTCTCGTCGGTGACTCTCTTCCGTTTTCTCTTACCGCTCGGCGTCCCCTGCTGTTGTTTTTGCGGGCCAAACGACCCAAGCGAGATATCGCTGTCACTCTCACTATCCTCATTATCGCTACCCAAAAACGCCCTCAACTCATCGTGCACCGCAGCCTGTTGCTCCGCATCATAGCCGATGGGCGAATGTTCAGTGAGACCCGCCGATTGCAATATCTCCTCATCAATTTCATGTAGGTCGTGAGTCCGTACCTGCAACTTCGACGCGTCGCTCTCGTCAGTCTCGGTGTGATCGTCGGCGATACTATCATCCTCTTCTGACGAAGAAAGGAACGAGAAATCGTCGAGGCTGTCAGTGGACGTCTTGGTGGAACCCTCTGGAGAGGCGTTGGTAGAAGAGCCGATCGGTTCACCCCTATCTTCTGGGTGCACGGGGACGAGGTAAGGATCCTCATCCAAGCGTTTCCATTGTGTTATCGAGTCAAGTAGCCATTGCACCGTCACGATTTTGATGCTGGGATACCTTGTCGCTTCGCGGACTTTTGCGGTGCGGTTTCTGCCAGCGACGAGATGGGTGGTCCTAGAGCTGATCCTTTGAGAGATGGTTGCACCGAAACTCTTGGCCCAGAGTGAGATGTCGGCGTTCTGCGTGTCGGTTCCAAGGGGTAGGACGCCTGAAAATACCAGCACCACAGACTCGAGTACGGGGCGCTTTATCTGTGGCATGATGACTTTGATATCGGGCACAATACGGAGATCTACTCCTCTATCTCTAGCAGGGGCGCGTTCGCCTCTCAGAGCCGATACCCTCCCTCCAAGCGAGTTGGTGCGTCTCTTATCGTACTCGTCGAAAAAGGCCTTATGCACTGCTTTGAGCCGCTCTTGAAGTTTGTATAGCTCACCGTCATTGTCCTCCAGTAGATGGTGGCGGTGTTTTGACGAGTCGTGAGAATCATCACTGGGTAAATCTCCATTCTCACTCGCAGCCATCAACTCAGCCGCGGCATCTTCAGCATCGAGCTGCTTTTGTTTTTGCAACAGTGGCCGTTCTTCAACTTGATGTGCGATTGCCACTTCCTGCTCATTGGCCTGTTCTTGAAGCAACACTGGGTTATCGCCACCCCCCATAGTAACCAGTTGCTCTAACGCCGATATTTCCGGGGTCGGTTTCCCCTCTGCGTCCGTTGCACCGGGCCCGTTGGTCGTTGTTCTCGTCGCTTCGACTTCCTTTGCCGACTTGGCCGCGCCCTTTGGCAGGGCTTGAAACTCTTGTTTCTTCGGGAGAAAACTAGAGTTAATATCGCCAATGCCAACAAAAAAATCGTAAGGCGATACTTTGATCAAGTTATCCGTCCACTTCCACACATCTCCTCTATCATCTATGATGACAACCATTTTCGTGTCCACGGGGAAGAGGCGTTGAAGGTTCTTGGCAGTCAAGCTCCCGCTCTCGTCCCGGCTAAGTATCCTGTCTCCGAAGATCTTGCGGTCCGGATCCACGATATTTGCAATATGCTGCGCGTATGCACGGGTCCCCATTGTGTAGATATGTAGTTCATACAGTGCCGAAACTTCCCGTAGAAACTCTTCTAACCCTGGCCGTAGTTTAATGTAGTACCAGCAACCTTTCATTCCAGGTCCGTCGTCTACAAGTTGAAAAGCACGAACATCCTTGACCGCTTCGTAGTTGGGGTTGTCTTTATCTCGTTGCCACTCCGACACCGTCGGATCCACCGTCGCGTGAATAATGGTCTGGTCCAAGTCGACAACAAGTGATAATCGTCTTGATGAAAGAAGCCGGCGTTTCGCGTCCTCTTCCACCCGTGTTGCTTCGTTCTCGCTGACTGTTAAAGAGGAGTTATCATGCACCATGCGTATCGGGGCGCGGGATGAATCCAAAACTTCCGTGTTATAGTTAAACCTATAAGTTTGAGGAAAGCCCCACCAAACATGGATTAGAAAATATGGCAAAAGCAATAAGTAGTGAGTGAAGAGTGTAAAAAAAAAGGGGCCTTACTCAGTCATATCCTTCCCACAGTTAGCGCACATTCCCCCAAACTGAACCTCATGGGAGCAAGGCTCATCAATCTCTGCAACATCAATCCTGCGCAAAAAGAGAAAACGAAAAAGGAAAAAAAAAAAAATTAGCATAAAGAAAAAAAAAAAAAAACTTCAGCCTCCAAATATTAAAAATGTTAAAATATAGAATCAAAAACTTACGGCCCTTCAATCACAACACCCTCTCTAATCTTCCAAGCAACCAACTCCCCATCAACCGACGACTCAAACCTCGTCGGAAAAGTCTTGAGTACCTCATGCTTGTTTCCCAACCCGTCACCTTCCGTCACTGTTGTGCGGTAGTAGTATGCGAAGATGGCCTCGCCTTGCTGGACGGTATCGCCAGGGTGCTTCAACAGCTCTGTAACGGTGATGGGGTAGTGGAGGCTGGTGGATAATTTCAAAAGCATTCCTTTGTGGGAGGGGGGGGCGGGGAAGAAGAGGAAGGGGAGGGGAGGAATAGAAATTTGTTTCAATGGGTAGAAACTTCGGGTTGCTTATTAGTATTATTATTTTATTATTATTATTATTCCCCTTCTTCTTTTTTTTTTGATGTCGCGGGGCGTAGCTTGTTTTATGAGGCCATAATCGGCGTTGTAGCTGAGGCGAAGGGATGATAAAGAGGAGGAGGAGACGGCGGAGGAGGAGGTTTTCGTGTATATAGGTAGAGTAGTGGAGGAGGTAAGATTTTCGTTGCGCCTGTTTGCTCTTGACTTGGATTTTCGGTTTTGTTCGTGGGAGAATTCTTTCTTCTGCAATGAGGGGGAAACGGTGCCGTGGGAGGGTTTGTTTTTCTTATTATAAAAAGAAATGCGATTATAGTTCCTTGCGCTTGGAAGCTAGCAGAAAAGTAGGAGAGGGGGCGACGGAGGCCAGCGGTATATATGGGCTTTGATTATATGGGACCTTGTGAGGGCGATGAAGCTATACAGGTAGAACTCTCGAAACTTGTCGTTGTTTTCGGGAGCTGGCGGCGCGCGAAGGAATTTCAAAGGGGGAACGCGAAGGGGCTGGCCAGGCGGGTCGATGGGCGGCGGTGGGTGGGGCGGGAGGGGGATATTTGGGTTCGCGGAATTTGCTAGAGTGTGCGATGGGCAAAAGTCGAAAGCTGAAGTGTATATATTTGTGTTTTATCGAAATTGAATTGGATTGATAGTGTATTTGTAGGTGGAGAGGAGGAGGGGATGCTGAAGTTAGGTTGGTACAGTACCTAAGGTAGGTAGGTGGTTGGTAGGGTGGTAGTAGGTGTATATGTATGTAGTTGGTTCCAAGTGATGTTGCTGTGGTTGCAAATTCTTAAGTTCTGGGATTGGGAAGCTTGAGAGTTTGACGGCTGACGGCTGACGGGGGACGGCGTTGCTTTTTATGGAGGCGGCGAAGAGGGAAAAAAGGGACGGCGATCTTAGGTAGTTACTGTAGTTCGTTTATCCGTACAGAGTACTCCGTGCAGCAGCCAGCAACAGCCATCTTAGCGTGCATTTAGCGGGAGCGGGGAGGAGGTTTGTACTGTACCGCTACCCGTCCCACCCCTTCTGGCTCTGGTCTGGAATGTGTACCCATACACCGAACTTCTGAGTGATCTTAGTTATCTTACCAGCCTTATCAGCTAGAAATGCTACGGAGAAGAAGTCCAGTAGTGCTTTAATATTTTACAATACTGTATTATCACCACGCCCACCGTCCACAGTGGATTATAACTATAGCTGGCAATGTTTTGTCCTGTGCTTTTCTTTTCTTTTTTCTCTTCTCCCTTATTATCATTTTTTAATTCTATTATTATATCTAACCGTTCAATGCAACTTGTAATTAAATTCTTTCTACCACGTAATAATATGATATATAAACTATGGAGTTTTCAAGGGGCATGAGAGAAGCAGGCACCTATTACAGTACCTAGATTTGCACTGATATGTTCCGCCTGCTGGGCTAGCTACAAACCGGGACACATGGCACAGCTTGCTGGAGTTGAGATTTTCCCTTCAGCCTCCCCATGAAATACCTCTACCCATTCTACTTGGGGCCCTAAGAAAGAATGAGATAAATAAACCGCGACAAAATCAACGTATTGGAAAGAGACAAGAATGTTCGTGATTAACAAAACCGGCCAGGAGCAGAAGGATTTAGAGAAAAAAAAAGAGTAAAGGAAAAGGAACAGGGACAGGGACAGGAAAAGGAACAGGGACAGGGACAGGAAAAGAGTACATCGTAACACGGTTGATTATTGTCACCCCCTATCTCGCCCACTCTCCTTGCTAGCTAAATGCCAACGGGAATCAACCCGTCAGAACAACAACAGAGATATAGGTAGAAAAAGGGATGGGGGAGAGTTAAAAGCTAGAGAGAAAGAGAGCTTTACTTGGTTTTCGCCAAACCGACAGCGTCCTTGCCCAAGTCATAGACGCTATAGTATCGTCTCAGGAAGGCATCGCCAAGGATGGCAAGAGGGCCAGTCGGCGCGGGGAAATCCATGCCCATGAAACTGCTGATGCAGGATCCTTGCACCTCCAGGATGTAGTCATAGGGCCCAATGGTGAAGTTGTGGCCACTAAGAGTGAAGGTGAGGTCGGGGAGACCGTCGCGCTTCGAGCAGTCGACGGTGTATTGGCCATTGAAAGACTTCTTGGCGCCAATTTGCTGGTTCCTAATAGTAATATACTGTTAGCACTATCACCAACGCTGCGTAGTTATTAGGTATACAGCAGACTGTACTTACAAAAGCTCAGCGATGGTGGATGGCAAGGCTATAAGGGAAGTACCAGTGTCAAGGATGGCACCAGTGTTTTCCAACTCAGCCGTATCCGCGCCTAAGGTGATGGCGTCCAGATCAACCTCCCAGTAGGCTTTGCGACGAAGGGCAAGCATGGTAAGATCACCAGTATAACGATCCTTATTGATCCCTCCGAAGACAGCCTCAGACTCATCACCGTCGATATTTGTATCACCCAGATAAAAGCTGAACACGGGTTCATCGACAAGGTTCTGATTAAGCATTGTGTAAAATGGGGGTACGATCTTGTTGACGGAGATAGTGTCATATCCCAAGCCAAGGATGCCGTCAAATCGGCCAAATGCAAATGCAAGACCAGGTTCGCTGGTTGCCTCAGCAAAGAGTTGGTGTTCCAAGGTCAGATCAGCAATGCTGACTGTGTCCTCAGAAATGAAGCCGGTGAGACTTCCAGAACCGTACTGAATGGCGAACTCGGACCCATTCTTCTTGTAGGTGGACGACGCGGACGAGTCGTACTTGCTGTGAAGGTAACAAGCGATGGAACCACACTCGGATGATGGAACCCAGAGGTTGGAGCTTCCGGTATCGAGGACGACCTTGAAGTTTTGTGGGGGAGTGCCGATAGCAATCGTTGCGAAATCTAGGATCTACTCAGCGGTGTGATTCTCAATAGGTAGCTGGATATCATCAAGCTGGGTGAGTTTGGCTGATGCATCGACATACATTGAGCGTTGAGGAAGTTGTCTACCAGAACACTGTGACCAGCAGAAGCGTGGGCCGCAGTTTTAAACATTTCATCGGCATGCTGAGATGGTCGGATACCCATATACTTCTGACCAAGTGCCTTGACGTGGGTGTCGATGTTGGCATGGTTCTGGAAGTTGCATCATCGCCAGGGTTAGTCAACATCGCCTCTTCACACATAAAATCAGGACAGTACAAGCCATCCTTCATCCAAATTATTACTTACAAGCTGCTCCGATAGAGGTACTTTGTCGAGCTTCAACTTGTGAACCTTCGCAGACGACGTGCCCAGAAGAGCGGTCGCTGCAAGCAGCAGAGCGTACTGCATGGTTGTTGGTCAGGCCTGGATGGTATTTAGAGAGGGAACCAAAGTGGGATTTGAGCGATGAGGAATGTAAAAAGGAGACAACACAGAAAATGGAAGAGGAAGAAAATCGACAATGGGAGGTGATGGAGATAGGTAGCTGTGGTTGGGAGGTGATGGATGGATGATGGTTGAGGGCTGACAGCGTCGGATGAGACCCGGATGAGGTAATAACGTTGAAAGCGAAACGGGGCTGGGGCATAATGAGGGCCGGCTGGTGATGACTCTCTGAGGTCACTCCTGCGCTGTCGTAATACTGCAGAGTACTCCGCACCTGGGCTCATCATTCGGCAGGAGGAACCTTGGATCACGCTAAAAAAACGGGGCAGCCTGGGACCTCTATTACGTAACGAGTCTCGTGACTTGTTGCGGTCCAATGAGTCCAATGGACAAGATATCATAATAGCTCGAGGATGAATGGTAATTTCAGAGCTTCAGACCTCGAGCTTTGGAGAAAGAAACCCAAAGAAACCTTCCATATTGAGAATCCAATTAAACATGGAGCCTCAAATCAATACTCAATACCTGACTGCCTTAGTTTAACTCAAATTTGGTTCTTATTAAAATTTTCCAACAGCCTTTTCAGCCACCCAAAACCATGGCGATCTTTTACAGGAGAGCTTCAACAAAGCTGCTCGTTGAAGCCACCGTCCACAGCTACTACTCCGTGCGGAGTACGAAGTACTAGATGTCAAAAATTAAAATTGGAACATGGAACTCACCAAACCATGGAGAAAAAAATATTTGCTAAAAGCTCCTTTTGTGATAGGAGGCCGGTTGTTCAGGTTCCATTGTTCTCGAATTCTTCTCGCCCCGAAACTCTAATTTACCTGGGTACCACCCATATCCTGGAACGGAACACGTCATGAAGAATAAATCGCTTGATATTCATTGATACGCCTTGAAAGAAACCCCATATATCAATCAATTAACTTCTCCGCTCTTCCTGAACGCCGCCATGCAATTTAAGCAATATCAATCGTGAAAAATCCATACATATCGGCGAATCCTCTGTTTTTTTTTAATTTATAATTTTATATATATTGTTTTTCGTCCCGTACACTGTTGCCAGCTGCCTGATCGGCTTCCCTAAAACAAAAACATAACAGAAATAGACTCCAAATAATATGCGGGATATCAAGACGCTGAGCGATATGTACTTGGAAAATGTAAGAATGAATAGAGAAAATGCCGGGGGGGGGGG
>LGRN01000464.1:0-21168 GCA_001883825.1 Emergomyces pasteurianus Ep9510
AAAAAAAAAAAAAAAAAAAAAAAAAAAAAAAAAAAAAACAAAAGGAGGGGGGGGGAACTATAAAAGCTAAAAGCATGTAAGCACGGAAATGGAATAGCTAATAATAAAGCTTGAAACCTAGGAGGAAGGAGGGAACACAGATAAACGGCGAAGAGACTACAAAAAGAAGGCAAAAACATGAAATGAAATGAAATATCGCAAAATCGCGTCGGAAAATTTAAAAAACAGCAGGCCATCGCGAGAGAAACATGCTGGCTAGCAGAATAAAGGGAAAAATTCAAAAGGCCATGCAGTGCAATTATGTGCGGGAGAAAACTCCAAATGGGAGTACATGGTTTTTTCCATCAGAGTGGAAGAAAATGTAGCTGAGAAGTACAAATAGGTAGTAGGCAGGTAGGTAGATAAATAAATTTATGTAAGTAATATGTAAAAAGCAAGCCATTAAGAAGAGGATGGAAGAGTACGAAAGAAAGAGATTGGAAGTCAGAGAAATCAGCACACAACAACAACCCGTGGCTCCCACATATCTCCCCTTCCCCCTCGATTTTACGTAGTATTTCAACGCCCCGGAACTGCTCTTGCCAGCACCCGTATATTATCTACGAACCCCTTAATAAGCTCTTCGTACTGGTTTTTGGGATCCCCTGCGAGTGCTAGGTCGCCCTGGCGGCGAACTTCAGCCGAGGAAATTTCGATTTCAAGCTCGTGTTCAAAGTCTGATTGCGGATGGTTGTGGAAGTCCTGGATTTTGTTCTTTTTAGCAATTAGTTACATATAAAGGCAAAACAAAGAAATTTGCTCAAAGGAATGAGAAATGTGAATGTGGAATGGTGGTACAGGTGGTTAATTTTAGCCTCCCAAAAATGGATCTAATTTTTGGGCGGAAAAACATGTTGTGGTCCGATGTGAGATTTAGTATTTTAAATTTTAAAAAAAACCAACATACCTCTGTAGTAGCAACCTGAGTCAAGTCAATTTGATACGCCAGATGCCTATAACTCATACGATCTTTGCTTCTTGCGCCCCCTCTTGGCGCACCAGCGCCAGTCCCAACCAATGAAGTCGGGTCGGCGGGCAAACTGAGCTCGCCGATATCGCCTTCGTAGTTCATTTCGAGATTGACGCTTATCCGCCAATCAAGACAGGTTCTTGGGCTATATACATCTAGGTCTGCGATGCGGCACTTGATAATGCGAGCAAGTACGGCACCCGTTCGCTGGTCCGTTGTCACACGGACTTTGGGCTTATGGCGGGGGTTGAGATGGTGTTGGATTATAGGCGGGAGGGAGGAGGAGGAGATTTCGTAGAAAGTGTCTCGTTCCTTTTTATGAGCATAGGTTAATGGGATGCGGTTTCCCGGTTGAGATATTGAGGATTTCACAGCGTCGTTGAGGAAATCGTTTAGGGCACGGTGTTGGGCCTGATTAAGATAATTAATGCGTGGTCAGTTTGTTTTGTGTCTAGATGATGTGGGAAGGGAGTGTGGTAGAGTGGGGGGGCATACCAAAGACATTGAGCTTTCAAAGCCAACACGTATACTTGGGTCATCCTTAGCAAGAATGCACTCAGTAAGAGCTGGTATCCGAACGCGTTCTCCACGATTTCTGTCAACAAGCATGCCCAGTTTCGCCTCAACTTCGAGAATGGCACCTTGTCCCACGGCAGATCCTCCGGCGGGGGCCGCTCCAATATCCCTCCTCATTACAACCTGCTGGAACAAGAAGTCGCAGATCAATTTTGTAACTTCTTCGTGCGGAATCACGCCTGTAATGGATGGTTCCCAGGGGCCTAGTGAGGTAGCAGTTTGGTCTATAGGCGGAGGCCGGGAAGGGAGATTTCCATTTGTCCGGGTTTCCCCTTGTGCAGCATCGGGAACTGAGTGGGAAGGTGGAGGTGGTAGGGAGCGATTTCTCGAGGCAGGTGTGTCTGGCTGAAGTTCTTGCTTCGGAATGACACGTTTAGAAGGAAGAGGGATGGTGTGCCCGGTGGGTATCGCTGGAGGATTGCCACTGGCTCGCGGAGCTTTGCGAGCGTATATCGGAGGTTCATCATAACGCCTTCGCTTCTTTTTGGGCATACCGGATGGTAGTATAGACTTGCTCATGAACGGGGCTTCCTCTTTCACCAATTGGACTTGAGTAGCTATATTGGAGGAGTAGTGTGATTCACTTTGTCGAGATCGTTTGGAAGGTGGAGATGTTGTTGGTGGACGACTATCGTTTGGTGGGTGTGGTGTTTTCGGGGTGGAGGGAGGGTGTTCTGAGGGTATTGTGTCACGGGTGTCATGCGGGTGCCCAGGGAAGCTATTGCTGTTGTTTTTCCTTGTAGCATCGTTGGCATCGTTACGATATGGTTGAGGAGTCTGATCACGAAGCTCGCCATCGTCACTTGGTTTGCTCAGATTTGCCACTTTAAGTCGGGGGCTAACACTCACACTCCTCTCCTCGGTTCCCACCGAATAATGCTTTTGATTCTCGCCATCAGGCCCTAGGTCGTGCCGCGAACTCCCCGTCTGCGCCATTGGCGATCCTGACTCCCCCAAATCCCGTAACTGAATATCCTGGCTACCCCAGGAGCCGGAGAGAGAACGCTGTTGTTGAGAATCAAAGCCAGAGGACGGCGGTCGAGCCTGAAGTGGTGAAGGGCGAGAAAAAGAAGCATAGGGAGGACCCAGGGGCGTTCCTGGGTGGGAGCGTTGTTGATTCGGTGAGAACGGCTGTGACTGTTGCTGAACAGGCTGTTGTTGTGGAGCTCCAATGCTTTCGCGATGGGGATAGGAGTAGCTATGGGCGGAAGAAGGGGTTTGAATAGAATGGACGGATTGGGTGCGGTTTGGTGGGAAGTATGACTGCGGGGTCCCAGCACTCATAGCTTGAGGGGTATATGGAGAAGATAAGAGCCCCGTTGATTGATTGTAGGCAGAGTTGGCGGAGCTGGGAGGGAAGCTGCCGCGCGATACGGGCTGGTAAGTCTGTATGGAATGGGGTAGTGTTTGCGCGCTCTGCGAGTGTGGACCATTATTCCCGCTCAAAGTAGATGTCGATGTATGTTGATATGGTGAGTGAGCGGATCCGTAGGACGAAGATCCACCTGGAGACCGTAAAGGGGGTTGGAGGGGGGGCGGTTGCGGGGGTTTCGTGCGGAATTCGGCGGTTTGCTGTGGCGGTTGCTGATGCTGTTGGTGCGGCGGGTGGTATGACAAGGGCGAAACATCATCGCGCTTTTGCGTAGCGTGAGGGTGAGGGGAACTCAGATCGTGACCCTGAGGCTGATGAGGAGAAGGCGGAGCGTGTTGCGGAGTGGAAGATTTCTGGACACCGGCGGCGGCGGCGGCGTCGTTGTTGATTATGGTGCGCAAGTCCATGATCGCGATGGCGGACAGCTGCCTGAACAGAGCGGCACATTAATAATAGAGGCCACGCACGGGTCGAGCTCTGACCGCCCTAAAGCACACAATTCATCGATAGGTCGGAAATCAGTGGTAGTCTCTGTGTGGGCGTCGGGGTGCAGCGCGTTGAAGATGCGATGTTGGCGGAGGTAGCGGGAATGAAAAAGTCGCAAGGAGTTGAGGTTCCAGCCAGAGAATTTCCACTTTGGGCGGGCAGGACTGTGGCAGTCTGTGATGCCGTCAAGGGAGGAGAGAAGAATCCAAATAACAACGATCGATGTCTTGCGTACGCAGCAAGAAACTACTGTGATGGATGTACGGGGTGTTCTCTGTAGGGATAGATAGATAGAGATAGAAATAAAGATGGGATACAATTGTGTTCATCACACTATATAAATAAATACCTTCTATTTTTTTTAATTCTCCATAGTCTCTTCGATGGCGACAGAGCACGGAACAGAAGCTTGTACAGTAGTAGTGCACAGGGCGTGGCAACACTGGACAGACATTCTCTGCGTAACAGAGCTGTTGGAAGTAATGATAGTAGTCTTTTGATCCTGCCAATCTCCACTCATTCTACTCCGTGCATTTCCTTTTTTTCTTTTTCTTTTTAAGATACAAATTTTCCAGCTGTTTTGTTTTTGTTTCTTTTCGATAACTAGTTAGTTATTCAACGGCTGACTCATCATTAAACCACGTGATATGCTAGCTTAGGTAATTCTTTTCTCTCAATTGCGATCCTCTATCAGGACGCCTGGATGGGAAGGAATTCATTGTGGGAATACAATTGATTAAAGATTCCGGTTTCAAGCATCAACATGGCAAACACAAAAAATTGCACCACACAAACATATAGATACTAAACAGAGTACTCCGTATAGTCAGTCGCAAACAAACGAGAAGCATAAACCAGGCCCTACACATTCCTTCAACTGTCCTGGTTGACGCTGAGCAACCTGGTTCCAGTCTGCATGTCGTCCGCAACCAGTGGGCATTTTTTAATAAAATGCTAGACGCAACCTGTGGCCGTATCCCCCGGTTCCGTGGCCTTCTCTTCAATCTAGCGTTTGCCATAAGCTTCGAAAGCTTCTCCAGATTTACTGGCTACTGATGTGAAGCTGCAGGTCACAAAATTAATCATGGATTGCCGGATAGTTGACGTGTAACCCTGGCCGGGGGGAAGAGGATGACAGGAAAAACCTTATATACAAAAGAAAAGCTTGATGCGGAAATGCATGCGCCCCCGCCGCGCTCCCAAACAAGCGAAATTGCTTCCAGGGATGCGATTTTTTATTATTATTTTACGGAGTATTTTAGAGCAGAGTGTTCGAAGTCGAGTCTACGCAAGGCGAACCGAAGGAGCTCTTGTGAGGATTGCCGCATCTACTGCGTAGTCTTGAAAGCGCGTGAGAAGAAAATAAAGGCTAGATGGAGCCAGAAGTAGATCTCTCTCTCTCTCTCTCTCCCAGGCACAATTTCGCCGTTTCGCAAAGCCCCAGGTCTCCAGCGGTCCTGGAGCGGCTTGCGTGGAATTTGTATCCCATGTACATACATATACTCTGTACTCCGTAGTGGCACTGGAGCTTTTAAATAGTAGTTATCTCATGACGAGGATGAAACAGAACGTTCCCTATTTAGCCAGAAATAGTTAAAGCCCTTCGCCTAACTCAACAGCGTTTTGCCCTTGGAGGAGAATTGTTAGGCGTTTGATTGGGCGGAGCGGCAGGGCCGTCGAAGTATCTGCCAGCGCGGAGTCAAGACATACAAGAGTTACCAAGGTTCAAAACGGAGAGTTTACGCAAACATCCATATTACTTCATTCATTCCATCAGCCATATTTTGTCTCTCCACCCTTTCGCTTCACCACCGCACCATACAGTGCATGTTTGAGAGACAGAATATCCCTGGCATATCTGCTCGATTAATACGACATTCATTTTCGTGTTTATCCCCTTCCTTTGCGTCTATTTTAGCTGCAGTTTCCGATGTCGAATCTGGGCATTCATAACTCTGCTCGTGGCATATCACCCTTGACCACCGTACCTTGGAGGCTATCTCGACCTTGCCATCACCCGGGCTAACATCTTACCATTCCACCGAGTATGCTAAACCGAGGATCTCTCCATAGAGCATGCCATCAAAAATCTACTGCTTCTCCTAAATACCACCCCGCTCCCATCGACGACAAGGCGGCTTCACGTTTACATTTCTCGCCCGGTTTCCCCTCCGGCAAAAATTACCACGTAAACCACAACAACCGCGACGACTGCCCGGACTCTGACTCGGTATTCTTTGAGGAGCGCTCAATGCAGCCGCTCGAACGCCTCTTCGTTGCCATTAGCCCCAGTTTCCTTCATCATTTGATCAAACCAACCTCCAAGCACCATGCGCCACAGAAGCTGCACAAAATTGCTGCTCTCGAAGGTTTGCGAGGATGGGCTTGTTTGCTGGTCTTCAACTTCCATTTCCTTTTCACATACACACATAAAACTGGGGTGGGATGGGGGTTGGACGAGAACAACTTGGGCATCCATCAGTTGCCCTTTATCCACATGCTGATATCGGGCCATGTCATGGTGACACTCTTTTTCGTGATTTCGGGTTATGTGCTGTCCTATAAACCGCTGAAGCTACTCCGGAGCCATTCTTGGGAGCAGGCCTTTCACACTCTCGCTTCTTCTACTATCAGGCGTGGACTACGCCTTTACCTCCCTTCCATTGCGGGAACATTTTTCGTGTTTATCGCTGTTCGTTTGGGGTGCTTTCGGTATTCGACCTGGGTTCGTGATGAGGGCCATACCATCCTTGGTACCAACGAACAACACCCTCCTTACTTCGAGTCTTTTATCGAGCAGTTTGGAGACTGGTACCTCACCGTATCCCACCTGTTAGACCCCTGGAACTGGAACCTTTATTATAATTTCTACAATCCCCATCTGTGGACAATCCCGATCGAATTCCGGAGTTCAATGTTTCTCTTCCTGACTATATTATCTGTTTCCCGATTCCGAGCCTGGATTCGTCTAACTCTTGTCTCCTGTCTTCTCTTTTACTGTATACGGTGGGGGCGATGGGACGTAGTGTTGTTCCTGTCCGGCATGCTCATGGCCGAGGTGGACTTAATCCAGGGCATATGGGAGAACCCGCTTGCCATTCCTTCTAATTCCTCCGATTCCAACCCCCTCCAAATCCTGCGCGAACATGAACTGGCGCATGATAATACGAACAGTCCCGTTGACCACCACCTCGACACCTTCCACTCCACTACGGGCACCGACGACCACGAGGATGCACAATACACTACCTACGTCACAGGCAGCAGCAGCGGGTGGTCCTGCCACCACACCCCCAACCGGCTCCTCTGGCTTAGCCTCTTCATCGTGGGCCTTTTCATCGGCTCGTCCCCCAACAACTCCCCCCAACACACTCCTTTCTACCGCACACTCTCGTCAATCCTAACCCCCAACACGTACATGGAACCACACCGTTTCCTACAATCACTAGGCTCTATCATAATCGTCTTTAGCCTAAACCGCTCCGCAGATCTGCAAAGGATGTTCACCAATGCACTGGCGCAGTACCTCGGCAAGATCTCTTACGCCTTTTATATTGTGCACGGACCTATCTTGCACTCCCTGGGCTGGTCGCTTATGCCAAACATTTGGGAGGTCACGGGCAAGGAGACAGATGCGCAGTTTTGTGTCGGATTATTGATTGGCTGGTTGATCTGCCTGTCTGTGTCCATTTGGGTAGCGGATTTGTTTTGGCGTGGCGTGGATACGCCGGCTGTGAAGTTTGCTAAGCGGGTAGAAAGGCAACTTATGGTAGCTGGTTTATAAGATCTATGGATTTCTTCGTGTGTTGTTCGTTTCTCCTTTTCTATATGTTTATATATAAAATGTTTTCTAGAATTTATGTATGGGATATTTCCTGCTTCTTTTTCTTTTTGTTTTCTCTCCTTTCTTTTCTTTTCTTTTCTTTTCTTTTCTTTTTTTCACGGGCTGTTTTTTACAGGTGCTTTTGTTTCCGACTCAAAACGATTGATGCCTGGGGGATCTCCTCTACTGTAATGATACCCTCCGATTCTCTTTGTCAGTTGCATTTCTGAGGTCAATTTTTCTTATTCAGCATCATTAGCGGCGATATTTTTCTGGCTCTCTCAGATTCTCAATTTGAGGACCTCCATACTTATTCCCTTTCCCCTCTCTCATATTTCGATTTATGCATCTGATGTTACTAGTACTAGATTTCCCATACCACCGCCTCTTTTCTTTCTTATTTCCATCTCCTTTTCTTTTTCGTTGTTCTGTTGTTCTGGCCATTCTATTTCGCTTGTGTTTTTTCTGGTACGTTGTAGATATTGAGATGAGATATATAATTTTTTTTAAAGAAAAGAAAATAAGAAAAAAGTAACCAACTGCAAAATTAGTCTAATATAGCCTAGATGAACAGACCAGGATGTGCAATCATCTTGACAAATGGCAATAATATTTCTTTTCCCAATAATATCAATATATAGGGAGTATACGGAGTAGCGGCTGCATGATTGAAAGACGCGCGTTGCTCTCTTAGAGGCATGGAGAATAGCGGATTTAAGGCCTTTTTTATCTCCGCTAATTATTCGTTTTCATGTAACTACGGAGTACGGAGTATGTAACTTGCAGAATGCAGTTGAACCAGTATGATTGATTTGATTGAAGCTCTAGCTAGAATACGGAGTACGGAGTATGGAGTATGGAGTATGGAGTATGGAGTACGGAGTAATGCGAGGCAGCGTGGGTCACGTGCCGTAAAGGAGGTGGCTGGGAGTAGGTGCCCCTTAGGCCTGTCAGCTACGGAGTAGAAGGGCAAAAGAGCTCAATCCATTACCAGTCAGCACTGGAGGTAGATGGGGCTGGAATACGGAGTACACACGGAAGAGCTTAGCCTCGGATGACAGAAAGGTGCCATACAAATGAAAAAAAGAATTTTTTGTTCATGCTGGTAGGTGGGCTAATATTATTCAATCCCAAGACGAAACCCGACTTTAGAATAAAAATTCCAAATCTCAACAAGAGGGGGTTTGAGTAATGAAGTGAAAATGACGAGAATTTAAAGAAAGGGGCACCTAGAACCAACCATTAAAAATTGGGAATCTGGTATTCGAAGGCCAAGAACTAGAATTTCATACTCCGTACATACGGAAGTGAAAAGAAAAAATAAAATAAAATAAATAAATAAATAAATAATAAAAAGCAAAAGAAAAGGGAATAATTTCGTGAATTCGTTATTCCGTCTCGAACATCCATTCTCCAAGCCCAATTGAAACAGAAAACAAATACGGCAGATCAAGGATGTGAAAGGTGAATTCTACCCTCGGAAAGCGAAAATGAACGAAGGCAAAACTAGTAGAGGATGCAAATGTGGTAGGAGATAGAAGAAGGCCCGTATGCATGTAAGAGCAGTCGTGGACCAAAAAGAAAAAAACGAAAACAGTCAACATAGCTCCATGAGCTAGATATAGATAATACCCTGCATATGTTGCTTCGTCATCATCATCTGCTTCTTGTTCCGCCCGCAGAAAATAACATTCATCCAAACTGGAAAATCTAAAAAAGGTCGCTTCATCTTCTAATTTTTCGCAAAGATAAAGAAAATAATAATAATAGTGTTTCATATCGACACTCCCCACAGCCCACGGCCACCACATACGGCCACCCAGTCCCGACCAACCCCAGGAGCCCCAGCCATGCCGCCACTTGCATGCGGCGCCCAACTAATATTCGAAACCTCATATTCGCATTGCCACGCCGCGGCCGGTCCGCGTTCAACGGTAGCCGGTGCATTGGAGGCGCCCCCATGGTTTGCCGGGGGCGGCGCTGGGGGGACAGCTGCGGCATTGCTTTGGTTAATCAGATCCCACACCAGGACGAGAGAGTCGTCTGCGCCAGAGGCTAGGGTGCCGCGGCGAGTGGGGGACCATTCGATGCAATTTATCGGGCCCGCGTGGCCTTTTAGCTCGAGGAGGGCCTGGCCTGGTTGTCGGACGTCAAGTATGCGTATTATGTTGGAGTCTTGAGAGAAAGTGCCAAGTAGATGTGCATCGTGGGGTGAGGCTGGGGACCCATGTGTTAGTAAATCTTGAGAACCTGCTTTCAGGTACGGCGGAACGTAGGCCTATTGTGGGGGCAGATATTTACCAGCTATTCTTAGTAGGGGTGGAGGCCAAGAGGCATTGTGAGAAGGGGGGGTAAGGTTCCCTGCGTTAGTTACTTAATAGAGTTTAGCACTTAACACGTTATATTTGAGGACGGGAGTGGCTTACGCTTTTCATTTTTCTCGGACGGTTCATAGATAATCGTGCTGTGTTCCAGGCTTCTCAAGTCAAACATTCGAACACTACCGTCAGCACCACAGCTAACGAACACATCAACACTATTGGCACAAAATCGGACATCGTAGACTTCTTTATCGTGTGCAATAAGCTGTGTTTTAGCTGTTAGCGTAGGGATGTCCCATATGGTACATGTCGTGTCGATACTGGAAGTGATGATGAGACTCGGAGACACAACATTCCAATCTAATGATGTTATTGGAGCGGTATGTTCTGGGGATTTAGAATTTGAAAGAAGAGCAAGAGGTGAAAGTTTTTGTATCGGCTGATTTTTCGACTTGTTTGATCGGTTGATGGAGTTGCTCATATATGACTGTGAGTGGGAATCCGCGGGTAGCGACCAAAGGCGCAAATGATCACCAGAGGTAGCCAATAGATCTGTTGATTGCTTTTGTGATGAGGGAGGTTCCCATAATATTCTGGTCACCGGATATGAATGGGTAGCTTCTGCAGTTTTAATAAAGTCTAACCCAGGGTTTCCATCATGAGCTTCTGGAGCCTCAGAAGCAGCTCGCTGCGCGCTTAGAATTTGAATCTGTAACAACAATTAGTTGAGTCCGGCCGGGGGGTTAGCGCACCAAAGTTAGAATAGCCGAGTACTTGGGCAGATCCAAAACATACATAATTGTGGCTGTCTTCAAGATAGCTTCCTACGGCAATTTTGCCAAACGATGACCCTCCTGGCGGAGCAGGCCATTTACACCAGTCCAGAGCGTACACCGCCCATGGGGCGAGATAATTGCTGTTTGTTGGGTACAGGGCATCACCATTGTTGCCTCCTATCATCGTGCTGTTTGTGTCTTCCGGCATTGCAGAGTCAACATGGGGTCTGATATCAGCCAATCCCAAAGGCGAGTATGGTGACGACGCCTGTGGAGTCTGTGCAGCATAAGTGCTTGAAGTTGGGGATATGTACTTCCCGCTATCGGGTGTACTCCCTACGTGTTTGTATTTCTGCTGATCAAATGCTGACAACGGACTGGACCTGGAGAATGCTTGTTGCTGGCCTGATTGGCCGGGATTTGAAGTTGTGTTTGGAGAAAGCGATTGTGTCGCCAGGTGCGGTAGCATTTGTATGGCTGGTGGAGCGGTGGTATTGGATGGCCCTGGTCGATTTACAGGCCCCGGTTGTAATGCTCCAGGCAGTGTGGTGGTGTTGTTATTCGCGCTATTTGAGAATTGAGAGGGCTGAATATTTATTGAGGGCGCGCCATAGTCAGGCGCAGAAGGATATTGATGCTGGCCGCCTGGTCGAGGGCCGTTCGAGGCTAACGAATTGCTCGCAGCAGGGATATGTAGTTCCTCCGGTTGTCGGGGGAAGGTCTGTTGGCGCCGGGGGCCATTAAAGGCCTGAGAAGGTTCCGCCATGCTAGAAGCGGAAGTAGGGGTGTAGACGGCGTTATCTCCCGCCTCTATACCTGGGAGTCTGGCAAACCTCGAATCCGCTTGATCTCTACCACTATTATGGCCGGACTGATCGTTAGAGAAGTAGAGGGCGTCTGAACCTGAGGATGTGGTGCTGGAGAGGGGTGGGCGCAAGTTTGCAGTTGGAGCAACAGTAGACCCTAAATGTGTAGGGTGGGACATTCCACCAGAGGCTCTCGGGTTAATTGGGGCCGCATCCTGTGTAGTGCCTGTAGGGTAATGGATAATTATGCCCGTTCAGTGGCATATTTGCCAGCTGGAGGGGAGTCGGGGGGATTTGATATCTCGAGCTCAGACGCCAACAGCGACAGGCCGCGATTTGGCTTGGCGAGCATGACTCAGCACGGTTGTCATGTGACTCGGTATATTTTCTCCTCGGCTCATTGTATGGCAAGGAGCAGAGCCCCGCTAATGGGAAATAAGAGAGAGAAATTAACACAATATAAACGGGAACAGGATTCTGATGAATTGCCTGAAATAATAATGAGATGACTATAAAGCATCTTTACGCCGTCTCATAAGCCCTGTTCAAGTTTGGCTTGTTTCCTCTCCACTACTCTTACCGCTCTGATTGGAGCTGACTTGGACATCAAATTACAATTTATATCTATTTTGTGGGTGTCTGATCTCTGGGTGATATGGCGGCTGGCGGGAACTCCCGCCATGACGCGTT
Organism: Emergomyces pasteurianus Ep9510; assembly: GCA_001883825.1. Lineage (NCBI taxonomy): Eukaryota > Fungi > Ascomycota > Eurotiomycetes > Onygenales > Ajellomycetaceae > Emergomyces > Emergomyces pasteurianus. The sequence continues at coordinate 11,860 of LGRN01000464.1, forward strand.
GCTTCTGCTCCCTAGCACCCGCTCAACCTCATTTTCTTCTTTAAAGGCTGCATACGGCCCCGCACTGTCAACGACCCTTTCCGAACTTTCTACTCCTATCAAAGGGACCAAGGGTAAGGTGGTGTTGGATATCGCAATTGCTGCACCTGGTTTAGCTGCACCAGAGGCCGGACCACGGGGCAGGACGTTCGCGCATTTGCAGCACCTGTTGGCTTCTCTCTACAAGCTCCTTGGTGTAACGAGTGCTGTACAGTCAGTTGACTTGGATGGGCCCGGCGGGGTGGATGCGAGGGTATTTTTTCTTGACGACAGCCAGGATGTCAACGAACCTGGCCATGAAAGTCGCCTAGAGACGCCCCATACTAATATGGGGCCAATTGTACGTCTAGTTGATTTGGCAGCTTCTGGCCGTTATTGGGAAAGAGTCTTCTCTCTCGGAACAAGAGAAGGGGATATGCTCCTGGATACGCTGAACCAGACACTAAAATATCGAGGGCTGCCAAATCTGGGCCTCACTGTCCGAAAACTTCCTGGGCTATCAGATTTGCAACCGCAGCCAATAGTTCTTGAGCCACTCGATCTGCATCCGTCCCGCCACTATTCCGTTGCAGTAGGCGGGACATTTGATCATCTGCATGCAGGGCACAAACTTCTGCTCACAGCGACTGCCCTTGCAATTGATGCAGCACCACCGGGATCTGAGCCGGTTCAAAGGACCATCACCATTGGTATCACGGGGGATGAACTTCTGGTGAATAAAAAGTATGCAGAGTTCTTGGAAAGTTGGGATGAGCGATGGAGGGGCGTTTGGGCATTTATGGAATCTATAATAAATTTTGGGTTGCGTGGGGATCGAGTTGTTACCACGGTCCCGACCGCAAACATCGAGCATGTTAACGACCCTAAGCCAAATGGCAAGTACGTCCGCGTACAGGTGTCATCGGACTTGGATATAAAGTTCGTTCAGATTTCTGACCCATTCGGGCCCACTATCACAGATGAAGCCATAAGTGCTTTGGTCGTATCTAAGGAAACTCGATCAGGTGGGAAGGCGGTGAATGACGAACGAGAGAAGAAAGGGTGGTCAAAGCTCGAGGTCTTCGAAGTTGACGTTTTGGATACCCGTGAAGATGAAAGCCAAGGTGACGGCTTGGAAAATTTTGAGACCAAGATAAGCAGTACCGAAATTCGTCGACGCCAGATGAATTTGGCCAAGGGAAATCTATGAGGATACAGATTCTTAACTTTGTTTGCCGGTGAATAGCGACTGACGCTTAGGCTTTTCTTTTCTTTCTTTTTATCCCCCTCCTTTATTTGCACGATATGTACGAACGGAATAGATAATCCCTGAATAAACCGAGTTTCTTCTTCTATCTTACCTTGCATGGCAAACCGACGCACCCCTCCCCAGCCAGACGATCATCCATGCCCTGTTTGGGTAATGCCCGAGCTGTATTCTGCGCGTTGTGAGCGGAATCCGAAGTCTAACGATTCGAATTTTATTGTTGAACGTGGCGGTTCACCTCTTGACCAGTATGTGGTGAGCTTTGAAACACAAAGGGTTGATATGGGTGCTTCAAGACTTTCATTGGCCGTCCCATCTTCATGGAACACTCCAAATCCGTGTTTTTTCTCTCTCTGGGTATATTTTCCATGTACGGAACTAGACTAGCGCTCGCGAACTCGTTTGGTTGCAGAAATATAGCATTATTAACGTGAAATTTCCTCAAATGTTCCCCGCACTTCTCAGCAAGTTTCAGCAGGTTTTTCACCACGCATGGAGGAAAAAGAGAGTAGTATGACTGAGATAAACCCTTGGTTTAAACCCACGATGTTTCCGGGCCTTGCAACGAGGGCTGAAGAAAAAGCAAACCAACGCACAACAAATTATTAAGGCGTCGTGGGGCTTTCATCTGCTGATGATGGTTGAACTGCAGGAAAAGGGAGAGTACGGGGTGGCAGGGAGCAATCGAAAAGTAGAGAAAAACAGGGAGAGGGAAAAAGAAAGCGCAGGAACGATTCGAACGAATGTTTCCGTTCGAAACATTCGTAATTCGCTGAGGTATTATGTGAGGAGATGGAGTTATATGCAGCATTCTAGCAAGGATGCGGCAGCCGGGCGCTAAAAGAAGGGGATTACTGGACCGACAGGTTGACAGCTCCACTAAGAGACGGCCCCGTCTTCTGAAATTTTAATTCATTCTTTTCACTCACCCCATTTATTTCCCCCCGCTTGCTAAAGCCCATAATTCGAGGATATGGCCTGTTAGCGTGTGAGTTTGAGTTATCATGAAAAAATGGGGCGAGTTGGTCCGATTTGCAACCTGAATGAGGTGCGGATGGTACAGGTCAACTCTCTGATTGCACATGTAATGTACTGTACATATATGTACGTGAGAGGAGGCCTAAGGGGCCAAATGTCGGACATATGTAGGACATATCAAGAATTAAAGTTTGTTGGCAGTCACTGTTTGTCGTCATCCGCATCGAGCCAGTGTTTATTAAGGTAAACAAATCCCTGTTCTGCCCTGGCGCATTGCTAGATGTCTGGGTGTAGGGCCGCATGTGGGGACGCTTGGGATATTTGACAATACGGTTAGGTACGCAGTTTGCAAGATATATGCATTCCCGTCGTGCCCTGCCATGATAAATATGACCAGTCCACACCACCCGGTGCCTGATTGAATCCTAGTGATATTATAGTATGAAATGATAGAAAATAAACCAGTATCACTCAATTGGGGCCTGCAGATATGTACAGCACAATACAAGCACATTACCAAGACCTCAATCAGTTGTTCCTGCTCGCCCTATGTAGTATAGTCCGAGAGTAACAAACCAGGGCAAGGGCAATAGTATTCGCGAAGCTGAGACTCGGCGAGATGGCAGCAGGTGGTCGCTTTCGTGCTGTTGAAATTCGCAGGCTGATCAGCTCCCAGTCCTACCTTCAGGAGCGAGGAAGCCTGCTAAAACAGAATTGGGTACATATTTTCAGGTTCCGCGGCCAAAAAGTCCAGCATCTCACGCCTTCAGCCCAACAGAGCTGGAAGGGCAGAACGAAGAACACGTCGGTGGTTCTCGACTCCGTTTAGCATCGAACCACCCACGTCGTCGGCTGATCCGTGATGGTGATTCGCCACCTGGCAGAGACCAATGTACCATCTGGGTTGCTTGGGGAGTTGCAGGGACTCTGCAGCATTGGGTCGTGCATCCGCTTTCGGGGAGGGGGAGGGGCCAGAGAGAAGTTTAGGGGTTATTTTTTACTGGGTCAAACCAAAGCAAACAAGCTCTGCCCGTCTGCAGCATTGACCAGGTCAGCACGACTGTGCTCTCCGCAACGATTCGCCCGCCACACCCGCGCCACAGGCTCCGGCGTGCTCCCATCTTCAGGGCTCCCAGGTTCTTCTCTCTAGATTCAACTGCGGCCCGCACGCTGCCGCTGCTGGCGTCGGATCGGCTGGTGTATTTTCGATCATGTGACTGCGTGGTGTAGCGGCAGCGCTGGTAATTGGCGTGGTTGAGTTAGAGGCCCTGATCGCAGCACCCACGTTTGTCTCTGTTACTCGACGGTGGCGACGGGGATGGAAGCGCCCGGGCATTTCTTGGTGTTTACAGAGTCTTCTGTGTGCAACTGAAAGTAGTTTTTCTCTAATCAGCTGCGGCATGCCCGTTTGCTACCCATCGCCTGAAGTCCTCAGTGCGTGCTGGTCGTCTTCTGCTCTCCCCCCTTCTCCCCCCTTCTCCCCCCTTCTCGCCGCCTGCGCCTTTCCAAGTCCGTTTTGTTCCTCGCTTTTGTTGGGGTTTCTTATTATAAACACCCCTTTATATTTGTGTCCTGAGCCCTCCATGTTTTATTGACTTCTTCTGCCTTCCGCTTGTGTGTTGGACGTCGATCTGATTGTAGTATTTATCCCCCGCACCCTCACACATATTATAATAGAGGTAAATGTATATCTCATGATATTTTACCTATATAGTATTGTCCACCTCCGACCACTCAATTTCCAGCATTTGTTGAACAATTCGCCAACCTGGCTGCTTTCTTCCTCCGTTGGTGCTTTTCCTTTTTTTCTTTTTTGTGCCCACGATTGCGGTTATTCCATGAGGGACTTGTCGACCAAAGATTGGAAGCGGCAAACAAGCTGTCATTGGCATCTCGAAGCCAAGCGATGAACAAGCCACGTGGTGTCTTGGACCTCTCAAACGAGCTGTTAAAGGAAATTTTGGATCATTTGGCGCGGGACCCCGAGAAATGTGTCAGTGTCGACCGTCGTGCGTATCTCTCCATTGAGAGTTTCAAGCGCCCCAGCCCGCCTGAACCAACGCCCCTCATTTACGACGTTAAGAATGGCTTCCAGGAAGATTACCGAACGGATGTCGACCGTTTCAGAGAGGTGTGCAAACGGTTTGCAGATCTGGGAGCCTCTTATAAGTTTAGCAGGGTTGTGGTGCGGTTTTCTGAAAGCGCATTTCGAAAATTAGATATGCTGTCAAGCTCCCCGCATTTGGCAAGGCACTCGAGAAATTTCACGTATATCATTCGCTCATTTTTTGTCGAAGGTTATTCATACTTCCTTTACTCTCCCCATTCATGCCTGTTCCCCTCCTTCTCCTCTTTCCATTCTTTGTTTTTCTTTCTCAAAGCTTGGTGTGTCTAACGCATCTATCACCTTTTTCTGCTCTTCGCTTTTATTTTTAGATCGAGACAAGCTCAGAGAACTTTTCTCGACGGCGGATTCCAGTAAACTGAAAATTTCCGAACACCATCGTCGCCTAGAGGAGCAGAGACGCTTGGTCAACTCAGGTGAAGATTTCGCTTCCCTGAAACGGGCGATGCTGGCATTCAAATCGCTCCAGCACATTAAAATCTTGAAGGTGCAGGATGAGACGGAGCGGGAGCTCTTGCAATTCATCGAACGCCATGATAACCCTCTCGATCCATTGGTATCCTTAGATTGGAAGCCGGCATGCTCCCACGCGGTGCAGACTCTCGCAGTAGCGCTTCTCGAATCTCAGCCACCAATTAACCGATTTTCCGGTCCACAGATAAACCCTCAAGCGGCACTCACGTTGAAACGAGCCCCAATCGATATGGTTTCCGCGCTTGCTGTCAAGCTGACCTGTTTAGAAATTCACTTCGATGCAATAAGATACGTCAATGCAGAGATGAGGGAATTGTCAGAAGTATTTCATACTTTATTTATGGCAGCCAAGAATATGGAAGCTGTGCATTTAGGTTTTCCGTCTAGAATACCCCTTGATCTGCGCCTCGAAGATATATTCCACAATGTATACTGGGAGAGGCTGCGTGCATTCGGTATCCAAGCTTGGCGCCTGGACTCGGAAGAAATTATCGACTTCGCCCGCCGCCACCGCCGAACCCTCCGCGGCCTCCGATTACGAGACGTCCTCCTCAAAGAAGGGAGTATGTGGAAAGATGTCCTTTCCATGTTGCGCGAGGAGATGGATAATCTGGAATGGGTCAGCTTGCGACGGATCGATTATTCGAATGCTTTTGACGAGAAGTGGGCAACCAGCGCCGATATATCAGATATCCAGTCGTTCCCCAACTCTGACAGCGAGGATGATGACTTATTCGACATGTATGATGCGGACGATAACGCCAACAACGACGACTACGAGAGCATTGGCGATGAATCGGACGGGATGAGCTCGCACAATGGAGACAATGGGCCAAGAGCAAACCAAATCGAACTTTCTCCGGATACAGCTATCTCGCTGATATCGCCCTTTTCACAATGGACAACGCCGCTGTCGTCGATATCTGCTGACGAACTGGAAGACAATGGGATAAATGTGGAGTACCGGCAGAGGAAACTCTGGGAGGAATGGGTGATTTCAAAATCGAGGAGCAGTATTAAATAACACATGTTCGTCAGCTTTTTATTAATTTATTTTTTGATGTGATGATGAATTTTCTTGACCTCTTTAGACGATGGTCGGAAGTTATGTTCCCCTTCCGAAGCCCATGGTTATACGCAGCGATTTTTGCTTTTATATTTGACAAGTTATGTTGGCGATGACCCTTTTCTTTGCCTTTTCTGTTTCGAGTTTTGTTTATTCATCACAAAGAAGAAAGAACAAGGAGAAAGGGCTTTTTTAAATCTTCATAAAAGCGGCTGTTTCACGTTATCGAATATCTTCAGTTTTCCTCCGCCGTGCTTGCTTGGATCATTATTTTATTTGTTCCCGCTTCATCTTCGTTCAATCAATCGCGTCCACCTTCTACACGTCCGAGCCAGTCCAGCGCCGTCCATTACGGTCTACAAAACATTATGCACTGTTCGTACATGGTTTAATATCAACGGGGGTGCAGAGCATTTTTCTCGTGGGCTATACTTACATACACCTGAAGAGGGGCCTTGCGCCGCCCAGTAGTCGACCGCATATGTTTGTGCACCAGCTGCCTAGGTGCGCGCTGTACTTGCTGCCATATTGATCTTTCGGGAGGCACAGAGTTTGATTTGACTGTGTTACATACTCACTTATATAATATGAAGTCCTTTCCAATAAAATTTAACCAAAATCAATAATCAAAAGCCAAAAAGAGATGCGAAGGATAATTATATGTATAGTCCAAATTACGCTATAATGTAAAAGAACAAATAGGTTATGTTATTTCCTGGATTTTCCTAGAAATAGTATCATGTGGGCTGCTCACAAACATTTGTTAAGTACATCATGAACCCAAGGTGGACAAAGGGGGGGGGGATAACAATTGTAGACAAAATATGCAAACAGAGTCCAATAACCAAAAAGGGACAGAAATGCATTAAAGGTACTTTAGCCCACTGCTAGCCGTACTTGGCAGGGCATTTGGCCTCATTGGAAATTATAAGGAAGTAATAAAAGTGTTTTCTGAGCTGAGGGTTATGGCACTGGGGCACGGTGAGTATGCGTAGCATGTGGGCAAGGATGTAATGAAATGGAGATCAGTGGAGTGGAGTGGGGCTTAAGCCATACAATTCCAATCGTTCCTGAAGGGACTCGGGGGTTAGCTAATTGCTGAGGAGGAGAGGCCGGTGTGCAAAAGATCCTAAATGTACAATGGTATAATTCAAGTTTGGCTGTGAGAGGTGGATAAAAGGAAAATGGGTATCTTTAGTCTCATGCATATCGTGAAGGAAGCCTCACAAATCTACATCTAGGCGTTTTCAGAAGAGGCAGAGAAAATCGATATTGGCTTCAAAAATCGCCTGCTCTCGAACATGCTTCAGAAGGTACCCACAATGCTCGGCGGGGTATTCTAGGAGTTTGAGGATTCGAGGGTCCGTGCTGTTTTCCAGGAACATGCATACAGCGACACATTCGGCGTGAACCCTCGGATGCATCCACCAGTGCTTTTCTTGACATTTCTTGCCTAGCCAGTAACCCAAGATGAGAACTGCTCTCGGATCCTTTTTCTGTAATAGTGAAGTAAATTCTGGTAATAATCTACCCATGAAAGCTGTAATTTTTGTAAAATTTTTAGAGGGTTCAAGATCCAGTAACGGGCTAAGCATGCGAAGCGGCCAATGATAAGGATTTGATTCCTCAGTTGTCGTCTCGTCGATGTCGCATAGCTCAGCCAGACCTGGATGGAGGCCCTCTAACCCCGGGAGGTGGTTTTCGAATATGGGATCATTAGATTCCATGAAAACTTTGTACCAAATGCTATGACGCAAGTAGGGGCCTGTAAACTTGAGAAGGTGTCTGAGGCCGGATTGGAGGAGGAGCCAGTTTAGGCTTTGGGGGTCGGAGGAGAACAACCAAGAGTTCTCTGGTTTGTACTCTTCCGCTGAGAAAGCAAGAACGCCCATGAGCATACAGGTTGACATGAGGCCGTCCATATTGTGCACGCCGATCGGGGTAGATAGCTCCTTTTGATATAGAATGATGGCACGTTGCCAGTGGTAGCTTTCGGCTATTCTGAGCGATGGTTTCCATGATAATAGTCGTCTGAGGCTGCACGTAGCAACTCCCAGGATAGCATGCATGAGATATGGAGTCTGCACCAATAAATGTTAGTTTCATTTTGGTATTGTGCAATAGATGGTTAAGATCGGCGTTAGCCGTACCTGAAAGGCAATACGCAACATATCCCCGTTTGTTACATCTTTGCCGGTGTCACTGAGAGCATTTTGTTCCGCAGATAGGGCCAGGAAGTGATAAAGAGCTTCGACAGAATCATGATGAGCGGGTTTTGGAGAGATACGCTTGAGGTCATCATCAATATTAGGAGCAAGCCGCAACGCTGAGTCGATTTTGTCGGCAAGGTCCGCCATTGCAAATGAAAATGCTGTGGAATCAACCTTGGGGGTTTGAGAACATGTTCCCGCAAAAGAGAGCGAAGTTTTTGACTTTGACTGGAATTTTACGTCCAAGTAGTCACAAGATATGCCATAGGCTTCGCATTTTCCGCAGCCGGGCTTGGTTTCATCGCACTGTAGGTCCAGGGGCCAATTCCCGTCAGAGATATCGAGCCCAAACGCGGTAAAAGATGCCCGTTACGACATGCACGTACATACACGAACATGGACATGTTGCAGCACAGTACATGCAAAGAGCAGAAAGCGGGAAAGCTTACCTTGATCCTCCGTTTCTTACAATTGGAGCACCCAGTCCTCGATTTCCGATGAGGTTTACGGGAATGGAAGGCTGCCTCCACGGGTTTGGTGGCTTGCGGTTCTGAGGGCGTATTCGGCTGCTTTCTCGGAGCATTATTTACTCGGAATACTACTTGGTTTCCGACCACGCGATTTCTCGATATGGTCAATTCTTGGGTCTGTCCTTCACACGTCTGAGCCCGAGTGGGATGAGACAGGGCTAAGTGTAACGGAGCGGACATGGTATATACTCAAGCTTCCGGAAGTGCGCTTACACGGAAACGACTGACGGGTACGAATGGCCACTGATTTGAATCAGTTAATTATTGAGCCAAATAGGTGACTGGTGTACTTTTAACATTTTGGATTGCAAATGATACCTGGATAGTAAGCGGTTCGCTGGCGTCGAGGAACAACTTCCAGACTATATGCTGGGAGCAAGGAGAGGTGGATTAGGAAGGTATTGTTGACTCAACTCTACCGAAAACCCTGCCATGCACCAAGATATCATCGTCATGATCATGTTTGACGAGGGATTGCTAAATACACCGCAGTTTGGCTAATTACACCGCCGCTAAAATTTTTTGAGCGTAGCGTATACTTCAAATTACACGCAAAAAAACTAGTGTTGTAAAGTACTTTTGCAGCGCCCCGCATTATAATTGTGATAAAATTAAATAATCTAGTCCTTCTATTCCTGCTC
>LGRN01000465.1:0-21148 GCA_001883825.1 Emergomyces pasteurianus Ep9510
ACACAGGCGACGGCCAGATAATTTTGCCACAATAAAATCTCTTAAATGGCAAAAAAAAAAAAAAAAAAAAAAAAATAAGTCTAGGATTAACAACAGTATATCGAAACCGGAGAACGAGCGTTGTCTGATACAAAAAAAACAATAATTTTTATCGGATATCAAGATGGATATGAAGGATTCTCGCAGCAGCCAACATTGCTTGCTCTATTGAGGATGGATGAGGATGGAAAAAGGATGGAAGAGAAAAAAAGCTGATTTTAAGCCAACCCCAGGGATTATTTTGTTTTATTTTCCCCCCTTGTGTGGGAAACTCTGCCAGTAATTGAGACCTGACTGATCGCTGGGTCAGATGACGACTCCAGCTATCGTGACCTTTTTTTTTTTTGTTTTTAAAGCAGAAGGGGACGGGGAGGAGAACAAAAGCTTTGGCGCAGGTGCTTCGGCCCAGGCAGGTCCAGGCTCTGGCAAGGCGGTCAACAGAGTCCCCCTAAGCAAGCGCCCTTACAAAGGTGAATAATGCGGCCACAGGAGTGGGCCGTTCGATGTTGCCCAGCACAGTTAAAACTGGAGTACAACCCAACTGCGGGCCCACAGGCGGGGGGGAGGGAACTGGCGGCAACAAATGAAAATCGTAGTTAAACTATCTACGAAGTCCTATTTTCTAATTGCACTAAGACGCGCGCTACTTTAACTTTTAGCCACAACATTCGCCTGACACTTCACAAAATTTGCTGTCTCTGCCAATTGGGCACCTCAAAACAATCATAATCTTGCTACCAGGAATCTCTATCGCCCAAAAAACCGTTCCCAGAACACGATTTTGGGTGTTTGGTAGTTTTAGCGAACGGCCCCCGATCGACTTTGCGTTCTTGAGAAATGACATGCAGTTCCTTGGCGGATAATTCTCTTCGGAGCTTCTTGTGATCTGGGACCTCCCTAGCGACCTCTTGATTTTGAATCCATTGGAGCGGCATGGACGGCTTTTTCGCGGATGTTTTTGGAACTGGAGTACGTTCCTACCACATCCTCCCAGCGATCATCAATGGCGGAGGAGTCAACGGGGGAATCAACAGAAGCTTTGCTACGGCGGGTTTGCTGCATCGTTTCCACTTTGCGTGGCAGTCCCGGTCTGAGACGCATGGGTTTTTCTTGGCCTTCGAGATTTTTTCCCGGAGGGCTTGTATCGAAGCTTTTCGCCTGCCGAACAGCGTTTGACCTAGTTCTTTTTCGCTGTATGTTCCCATGTTCACTCTCTATTGATCGTTCCCGTTTCTTAGTCAGCGGTTCTCCGTAAAATGCAATGTTTAGCATGCCTGAACAAGGATACTTCAGTAGCCGAAAGAAGGGCAGAGGAAGGGAAGGTAGCTTTTACACCAATCCTCGGCTCTAATGTACTGTCGCACCTCTTGGCCAGTACTATGATGCCATTCAGACGCCTGATGTGCGTCTCGTTTCCATTCGAAGGGCTGCAGCAGTGTTTTCCGTGATACATGTGCCCTATCTCGTCGGGACGGCTTACTGAAAGTGCAAAGGTTAACCGGCTGGTTTTTCGACATTATGGACATCCCACGGCGGTGGCTATAGCCTGCACGTTGGACCAATGGCGGCCCTAACCCTCTAACAGGCTGAGTTGATTGCTATCCACACATGCTCTGCACGCACGGTAGGGACTTGTCGTCTGATGGCCAAACGCCGCTGTAGGGATCGCTTTGCAAAGGTGAAGTGTGGCGAGACATGGGCTTGTGGCCTTTCTTCAAGCCAGAATGCGGAGCAGAAGGACTAACGCTTCTCAGCCGCTTCACTGTCGTCTAGCGATGGGGTATGCTCCGGCTCCCAACACTGATACGCGTTCACACTCGCTTCGACTGGCCCGGAGACAGCGTGCTGGTGAGAACAGGGGCATCTGATCCTTGCAAATGGCAAGCGGAGTGATCCGACCGGAGAGAGCAGCGAGTTGCAGAATAGAACACTTGCAATACATTACTAGACAAAGAGGAAAGAGGCGTGTGTTTCTTATATGTCCTCACTCGTCCCTTCATTGCAACTTTCTAAAATTCGGATGTCATGAAAAGCATGGCTAGATCATATTTTCGACGGGGCAATGCGCCGCTGAAGCCAGAGCAAAAGCGGGGTGCAGGTGTGTTCGAAATGGACGTCGAACTGACGACGCCCAATGGAGATGTATCTTACGGGTAATCCCTCTCTCCCTCTTTGTAGTTTTCAAGCAAAATTAATTCTCCGTGTGCGGAGAACTCCGTAATTCGTACCTGTTTTGCTTTGTCGTATTCATGCTCACGTGAATAACAGGCGCCCTCAATCAACCTTCCTTGTTGACTTCCCCCCTCATTGAAGTTAACCATTTTTCTCACCACAGCCCTCCGGCTGGAAAATGCTGAGGCCACCAAAAACCATTTACTCGTCAAAATATCGCGTCCCTTTGCTGAACCTCCAGCCGGCTTCGTGGACAAGCCTAAACAGACCCTTGGAAGGAAGTCACTGACCCGACCTCGTCTGACCATCCAGTCGGCCTTCCAATTCTTTCAGGCCTTGCCTCGACCCCTCTCTGGCGTCGTTGGTCTAGCCTTGTTCCGGCGAAGATGTGGAAGCCGGTCACACTTCCCTACAAGAGCGATTCCTCCTCTCTGCCTGCTCTGCCTACTACAGATGAGATCCGAGCCTGCACCAACATTTTATGGGAGCGCCAATCCATCAAGGTTGTAGCGGCAAATGACGAGATTGTTGTCAAATTCGGCGGTAGTATACATGTTTGGGAAGGCCAGGCTTTGATTTATCTCGAGCGATATGTCCCTAAAGTTTCCGCTCCACGGCTATACGCGATGTATCGTGAGGTCGACGAACAAGTCTTCTTGATAATGCAGCGCGCTCCAGGGTTATCGCTGGACAAGGTTTGGCCGTCATTGACTGAGTCTGAGAAAGACGACATTATCGCCAAACTTCGCCAGAACTTTGACGCGATGCGACAGGCCGAATGTCCATGGCCCGAGTTTTTCGGAGGGTTTGACGGTGGCGGCGTACATCACTACTTATTCTACAACCAAAAGGAGACCCATAATTATCTGGGCCCTTTCTACGGCGAGGATGCCTTTATTGCGGGACTCTTCGGGAATTTTTGAGCGTTGATTGAACGCAATGGTCGGGCAGATTTCAAGGCTCGCTTCTACGAAACTCATTTTGCTCGTGTATTCCAGGGCCACCGGCCCACATTGACTCATGGGACATTCATCAGAAGAACATCGTGGTTGAAGAAAGCATGAGCCGTCGAAACGACAAAGGAGAACGATCATTTGATGTTGTACTCGTGGATTGGGACTTTGCGGGCTGGTATCCTGACTTCTGGGAATTCTTTACCGCATCTACTCCATTCGCTTATGTCTACTGGGAAGATGACTGGTGCTGGCGAGTGCAGGAATTTCTACATGTATGGCCAGCTGAGACGGCTGTGATGCGTATGATTGATAAGGATCTGGGGTGGTAAAGTGCTTGCAGCTAGAATTTTATCATCAAACAAAGCCAAGCATACATATAAAGTGCACGACAATCATATACCCTGCCTTCTACTCATAGTGTAACAGGCTGCAAAGATCTCACTGACACTAAAGCTTGTCATATCGCAGGCGACGAACGCTCAAAACCATCACGACGGCCGGGGGAGCTGAGGATTCAAGCCGAGTCGTGCAAAAGCCCTTCCCTGCGCAATGCTGGAATTGCGTGCTGGTGCGTCCATTCATTACACTTAAAGATGGGCCGTCGTTCCTCACTCGGCCCGTAGAGCTCGCCATTCTCCTTCGTCCAAGTTATGTCATGACACCCAGTAACAGGGTTAGATTGTTAAAAATTTATCCCTTGCTGCTTTGATGGTGTTGGCAACGCTCGCAAGACAGCGCTAAACCTTCTCAAATGAAAATCCGATTCTTGATCAAACGCGTGGACGGTGCGAAAATGAAGTTGTCTTTCTCTTTGTATCTCATTCCAGCAGCTGATATGATGTCGCTGGTGACGTGGAATAGCGTTCCTTTATGATCAACCGGGCTTGTTTCAACAAACATACCTTCGTAGTATTTTTTATCTAATCAAGAGGATCAAAAGCTGTTATGTCAAGTTCTGGTTTGAAGACTAAGTACCATTCATTCTACCCTTGAGATTCTAAGGACATATCTGCTATCTAAAAGTAACTCAAGAAGATAGTTGTCAAGAGAAGTGTGCTGTGAACTTATCTGATATAAAAGTTTTGAAAATTAGCTATTTCTCGGAGCACACGAAAGCTTCTGTATTGGAAGTGCGAGAGAACTTCACGTCTCTCACCAGTCATAATATACCCAGACAATGGAGCTCTCGTGCGAAGATATGCCGGGAGGTAGCGGAGCTTTTGCCTGCCTCGTTTTTTTCCGCAAGCAACATGCTAGCTTGTTGACTAGATCCTTGAAATGATGTGATGTCAGCTGCTGAGACTTTGCAGTGGCGCACAGAAATCAGTGATCGGGTCAAGGTATTCATCCCAGCTGAGCGGCATCATACTTCTTGCTTGGAACTGAGTCAATCGTCGAGTGCTTGGGCTCTTTTGTCTTCAGTTCAATCTCTGTGTGCAGAGATTAAGTTCACCTCGTTCCAATGATCATCTACAGTGTTAATCAATCACTTGCAGAGACTCATGCTACAGTCACAACAAACTGAACAGTTGAAGAACTAGACAAGCTGTATAAACAAAATGCAAAGCCTGTTCAGAAAGAAAATGAAGAAATTTTTACAATTGAGCATGATAGCGCTTGAACATTTGTACTGTAATTACTGTTTTTAATCTTTATATTAATCTGAGCTGACAGGCTCAGAACAGGCAGTTTTAAAGAATTCATGAAAGAATAAGTACTATGAGTGAGATTCTTGAACGAATGGCGATTATTAAAATGACATAGAGATTATAAATTTGACTGCAGGACATTGATTTGAGAGTCAATTACTCAGGATGCACATAATCATATTTTGTATGTATGTTTAATCAACGGAAAATCAATTATCGAGCCATGCCTATTATGATTTAGCGGGGGTGTCTGTCAATTTATGGGGATGTCTGTAGCATAAATAAATTCCTCTTCTGCTCGACAGCCTTTAACAAAAAATTATGTTTAAAAATAACTATGTAAATAAAAAGTTAATAGACTAAATCTGTACTATTTTTCTGTATAATAATAATAATACAATATATATATATATATATATATACAGCATCTGAGTTATACTGTGCATCTTGCAGTTTGGTTTAAGCGTGCGTCTAGGTTTCTAGGTATAGTTTACCAACAGCCTGGAAATAATTCACGCCTTTTGTCACCTTCTCTCTTGGTTCTATCCTTCCATCACGATCTCACCCTCCATAATCATTCGTCTTCAAGGTGGCCACCAGATTCCAAACGCTCTAACAGCTGCCATCTCCTTTGTTTCACTTTCATCATGGCGATTGGCCCAGCAGGCAGTATCTATCAGAAGGAGGCAGGATTCAACAAAGACTTGAAAATTGACATTGACCCTTTGAAGACGAAGTTCATCAGAGAGCTGAGCTTCAGAGACGTCATCGATATTCCATGTAAACTACAACGGCAAGCCGCGTGTCCTGAAAGTCGTATGTTCCTTCGCATGGGTATATTCTAACCCTATATCACTCTGACACTGATCTAGTTCCATAACAATGGCGATCCCGGATATGCCAGCGATGGTGTTCGTGATTTGAATCGCTCTCGTTGCGAGATCAGGGCGTATTGTAATTTAGAACGATTTAGAATATGTGATAGCGGCTACGTGCCAAAGTTTTACAGGTTTATACTTTCTCTAAACTCAATCAGCTTTGCACCTTATCTTGATGCCTTTCAACGTGATGATAGCCTCTCAAGTGCGATTTTGATTGAGTACCTACCTAGTCCCTTGATGATGAACTGTATTACTTACAGTAAAGAGCGTATGAACAAAGCCGTCATTGGCATTCAACAAATTCATTCCGCTTTAATTGAACACAACGATAGTTACCCCAAGAACATTCTCATCATTCCGGGCGACCTAGAAAGAGTTGTTTAGATCGATTTTGATGTTGCCATCACTTATCCTGGCAATACATACATTGGAGACAGGAAAAGTGGCTGGATTAAGGAGGAAACTGAGTGCGTCAAAGGCTTTGAAGCGAAGCTTGTGAGTTCCTAGAGCGATCAACAACTAATTTTTCTGTCTATCTCTGCAGCTAACATGCTTCACAGGCAGATGATCAAAAGAAGAGCCTCCGTCTAAATACAAAGTACTACTAGCAATGCAATGTCTGAAAGAAATTCTATATCTCTTGTTGAGCCCGAGACTGTTTATCAAAGCGGCCAGTCATCATCTGCCGTCTTCAACATCTCAAGAAACCACAGTTCCAGAAGAATAGTTAAGCGTCCCTATCCTCTCGCTTCTCATAATATAGACTGTGCCACCAGCAGGTTGCCATTCCCATCCAGCCTTTTAATCGGTACCAACTCAGTGTCAGTCAAGACGAAGTCGTAACGCGCGTTGTGCTGGCTGTTTCATGTAAAAAGTTGACCTGAGACAGCATCTGCTTATATTCCCTGCGATATTCTGCAGATAACGCCGTTGCTCAGTGTGACGCTCATTTCCATGACACTTTCAGATCGCCTGAGCAGTGATTTAAAGAGGAGTTGAGTGTGCTGCCTGCTTGAAAATATGCTATGTCTGGTTGAAAGTTGTTTATGATCTGCGCTGCATCATCTTTGTCAATTATAATAAAAGTAAGTTACAGATTTGCAAGTTAAAGTGCAAGATGCTGGAAACTAGCTTGCAGCGCTGACAACTGACTTTAAATGTAGATGATGAAACAAATGACAAACATTAGCTTGATGTTGATAGATTGTGAAGATGAGATTAGCATTGATTCGCTTGCAATCTGTGCTGACTGAAGCAAGTTCTTGTAGCGCTGCATAACATAGACATAAGTGAATTCAGACCAGTTACTAACATTGTTTATGTCTCTCCAGGAATAATTGTCATTGGTGGTGTTGGGCGTTTTGTTGGTTTCTTCGGTAGTGAGGCCCTGTGGTGCTACCATTAGATAGTCTAGGACAGTCTGAGCATTGGTCATGGTGTTTACTTAGTAGTTTTGAATCGAAGGCGAAGTTACTACTCCTATAAACGATCATATCACTTCCTTATAAGCCGAAACCAAGTTGTCACTCCGCGTGCAAAACCATCCCGTCTTGGAGAATGACAATCATGCTCGTTCATGCAGTATGTGTCAGCCGAGGCTAGCTCTCCTGTGTGATTCCAGCCCCTCTTCCTCCAGTGTTTACTGGTGGTGATTGAGCTCTTTTGCCCCAGTAGCCGACAGTATGCGTTGTCTGGCAAACTAGTACTCAGCGAATCAAGTTCGTTGTCCATCCCTGTATCAAGACGGGGCATGTACTCCGTACTGTACAATACATGCACTGGGAGCTATTCGTGACCCACACCCCACAAGGAAGAGGAGCGTGAAATTTAGCTCGCTGTACGCTATCGATTGAATTGCACAGCCCCAGTGGCAGCTGCATCTGGATAATTACAATCTAGTCAATTCCTAGATTACAATACAGACCGAAGATATGGCTACCGCCCGTGGTGATATCTTATAGAACTCCTAATTGTTCCAGAAGATATATAACATTAAAACCGCGAACTGTAATTCACACAATAGTAGGATCGGTTTTCGTCGGGTAAATTTCCCTTCCCACTATTTTCGAGTCCCTTCTATTTCCCTCACAGCATTAGATGCATTAATGACAGACCAACTAGACTAGGCTTGCAACTCCCAATAAGCAACACCTAGTTGAAGATCATTCCGGGCTGTCCCGTTCGCTGATCTGCTACGGGGCTGACATACATTCAGCGGCAGCAATCCTTTAAAAATTTAGTTTAGCGAAGGAGTAATAGATTGCTAGAACGGAATTAGTCTATTTGATTATCTAAATATCTATTTGCGTCTTTTCTGGGGCAACTTGAATGCTTCTGAGGATCTCCCTTCAATTTCCCGCGGAGGACCTGAAGAGGGAACCTGTGAATCGGGGGGCGACGGCTGGGCTTTCTTTTTCAATACAGATGTAAATCTGAACCTTGTACATCAACACCCTCTATTCCTTGTGAAAGTTCAGTTGATTCTGAAAAACCCGGCTCGGACTGCGGTAATATCTCAGGCTGCTGTGATATGTTTAGGTTAATCTCTGGTAGCTCATCAATAGCTGAGCAACAATCTTTTAAAAATTGAGAAGAAGCTCAATCGTCATACACACTCATTACAAACTTATAGAACGTTCATTTCTCTTTGCCATGCAGCGCTGCCAAACTAAACCTATGAATGGAGTGACAGGAATAGATGGTCTTATTTCAATCAATCACTGGATAGTGACTGTAGATCCTCACTATTCAATGATCATGTGAATTGAAAAATGAAAGAGTCTGTTGATGTAGCTCCTTTTCACACTTCACAACCCTGAAAAGCTTGACAACACCTCTTACTGAGAGAGTCATACTGTGCGCATTTTGCTATATCAAGTGCTGCCTTTCTGCACTTCACTTCAACCGTCATAAATGGAAAGTACATGTATGCAGTACTCAAAAAGAAAGAGATATCATCAATTTCATCAATAAACAGTGCAAGCTTTTGCAGCTGATCTTCAGTGAAGAATTGTTGAGAAAACTCAACCGCGTAATCGAGCTGTGGCTGAGATAATCAAAATTGTTGAGATTGTACAGAGTAGAAGCTGTGAAGTTTGTGCAGGTGATATGTGACACGACCAAGGTCAATTGCACTCCTCGCTGAGGGAACGATTAATTCACCAATGATCTGAATAACTCCAGCCTCGTTGTACTTGTTAAGTCGCTTACAACTTGAACTTGATTCAAAAGCATCATCTTCAAACACCGTGTCTCTGGGAACTTTGGTGTCTTTTGTCAGTAACTTTTGATAGAAGTCCTTGCTGTCTCTGGTGATATCATTCTTATGCCTTTCCATGAAACTACCTTTTTAGTCTCTATGTATACTTCATAGTTCTTGTCAGTGAAAGGTTTACTCTTCGCTTCTCGTGAGCTTGTGTCGCTCGGCGTGGTTAAACTACTATTCGATTTCATCCTGCGAAGAGGTAAAGTTTTCGATCGAGCAAGATAGGCCATGACGTTTAATTCTAAAGACTTTTGGGGTCAATCATGTTCGTTGGGTACCCAACGCTCAGTAAGTCTATCCTTGTCTATTCGTGGCCGCTTTGAAGGAGGATCGCGAGTATCAGATGAACGCTCAGATTCGAGGTGTAGTCGTTTATGTTTCAGTGAGCGCTGTTGTGATGAGATTGGTGGTCCATGAAGAGTCTTGAGGACGTTTGAATGGAGATTAGCGTTCCTATGTCCCTTTATTCCGTTGACTGAGTCGTCTCCAGCGCTGTTAAGATTCGTACACCGTCGCTTTTCAAGCCGCCTGACTGGATGCAGAAGTGGTTCCTCAGATTCACAGGCTCGCTTTCGTGTATGATCGTTTACTTTTATTTCCTGACCAGTAACATTAGTTTCCATATTCGTTGGAGGCGTGATCAAATTTCTTCAAAATTGCATGATGTGCTGTCCTAAGTTGTGGGTTTAATCTGAATATATCTTTATTTTCAAATTCGAGAAATTGAGCGTGTTCTGAGAAAGTCGGCTTTTTGTCTACTATTTACTCCGACTTTTAATCAATCTACTCTGGTACGCTTCCATGCCACATCCCTCCATTTCGGTGGAATTCTCCACAGTAGCTCGTTGAAAGCATATATATAATATATATAGTACTCGGTGGATCTCTCAAACTATAAGAAGTTATTTATTATTTATTTATTTATTTATTTTTTTTTTTTTCAGTAAAGAACACCATTCAGAATCTATTTGCCAGGGTACGGAGAACAAGATATACAAGTTATGGCGAGGTGGAGATGTCTGCCTCCATAGATGAGAGGAGGGGGGGAGAAAGAAAAAGAGAAATACAATTGAAATAGTTAACCGCTACTACCCATATGAATGTGCTGTATAAGTGGTTATATATCCTCGCAGAGCTATACCTGCCTATCTGAGAACTTCTGTCTGAAACAACGAGTTTCCACCTATCGAAAGGGATGGCGAAGTTTATGAGTTCGAGGTGCAATTTCGGGATGATAGATGGATGTGGAAAGGGATTGGTATTATAACAGATACAATAGCTCAGTGACAATAAAACAACATAAGAGTGAGCGAAGAATCTCTCTACTCTCTTCCGTCAAAATTTACACTTGACAGACAAAGCAAATCGTTGTTAGCCTGTGATAGACAAGTTCCCTTCTCCTGCCTGCTCTCTATATAATCACATACATCACGATCTAATATAAACAATAATAATAATAAATAAATAGTAGAAGGTATTTTCCCTATATACGTATAGAGAGAGAGAAAAAAAACTCGAAATTCCTTCCTAATGTACCGCTACTTGTTTTTTGGTAGCCAACGAGCTTAACAGAGGCAGGGGGAGGGAGATGCGAGCTCCATTCACCAGATGACGAACCACAAAATATAAAAAGACCTCACCAAGTCGCCATGTGCTAGAGATAGCTTATTGTGATATCTTCTTTTCAGCGTCTAGAGAGGCTTCTGCAAACTCAACAAGCGCTGTCCCCGCTTTGCATATATCCTAAATGCCCGCAATTTAGTTTTGTCCTCTGTTAGTAAATGCTAAAGTTTTTGTTCGCAGGTATATACAACCATCGGCAGGGAAGAAGTAGTACCAGGGTAAAGAGGTAGGGGAGGGGGGCAGATTTATGAGAAAAAGTAAAAGCGTGAAAGAAAATGAGTGAACACTTACCCCGGCTTTATGCACAACCTTCTCAATCTTCCCATCTTGCGGGCTCCGAATCACAGTTTCCATCTTCATACTCTCAATGACCACCAGCGGCTGGTCCTTCACCACCGTCGCCCCCTCCGCAACCTCCACCCGCAAAATCTTGCACGGCATCGGCGCCAGCACGCTATTAGCAGTATCTTTAATCCCTAACGCTTTCTCCATCCATTTCGCCCGCGGGATCTTCAACCGATATTGCCTCCCCCGCTGAAACGCGATGATCGTATCTTCATCGCGAATAACTGTCGTGTCGAGTCTCGTATGGGGGAAAAAGGACGTGACCATGTTGGACTCCTGTTCGTGCTGGGCTTTGACGTTCTCGAAACTAGTTCCGTTCACGACGATGTTGAATGTTGTTTTGCCTGTTTGTTGTATTTGGACATTGAAGGGCGCAGCACTGCCAGAAGCATCTGAAGGGGTTTGTGCGCTGGCTTCTACCAACGCAAATTGTCGCTCTTGATACGCCGGCCCGAACCCAACAGCTGCACCCGCTGGGCCGCTTGCGGATTTCATACCTATGGAATCATTGAGCAGACAGGACAATGCAACCTGAGCCAGAACTTCATCTTCAACGGGTTCTTTTGCAAATAACTCCGCCTTATGTTTATCGATATAGCCCGTTTCAACATTCCCGGAGACAAAATCTGGACTCTTGCATACCCGCTTGAGGAATTCGATGTTTGTTATTGGCCCTGCCACCTCATACTGTTCCAGTGCCACTGATAGATTCCGCAGAGCTTCGGTCCGATTCGAGCCTCTGACGATCAACTTCGAGATCATGGGGTCATAATGAGACGATACCTCATCTCCGGCAACGAAACCAGCGTCAATCCGTACATCCTCGGTAGCTGTAGGGGTTCGAACGTGCAGCAGGCGGCCTGAGTCTGGGACGAATCCCTGCTCAGGATTTTCGGCGTAAATACGCGCCTCAATGGCGTGACCCTTAGTGGCCATGATAGCTTCGATCTCATCTTGGGTCAGAGGCAAGGGAGCACCCTCAGCAACCAGAATCTGCCAGTGAACTAAATCTTGTCCCGTAACCATTTCCGTCACCGGATGCTCCACCTGTAACCGGGTATTCATTTCCATGAAGAAAAACTCCCCTGTATCATTATCGAAGATGAATTCCACCGTTCCCGCTCCCTCGTAGCCTACAGCCAACGCTGCAGCCCGCGCTTTATCCCAAATATCCTTCCTGGTAGCTTCAGGTAAATGCGGAGCGGGAGATTCTTCAAGGATCTTCTGGTGACGTCGCTGGATACTGCAATCTCTCTCACCCAAAGCAACACAGTTCCCATGCTTATCTGCAAACACTTGCACCTCGATATGTCGAGGGGTCGTGATATACTTCTCAACCAGCATTGTGTCGTCGCCGAAAGAGTTCATTGCCTCCGATTTCGCAGATATAAGCTGATCTCGGAATGTCTGTTTGGTGCTCGCGATTCGCATGCCCTTGCCACCACCACCCTTGACAGCTTTGATGAGGACTGGGAATTTAATCTTCTCCGCCTCCGCTTCAAGTAAATCCATATTTTGGTTTGCTCCGTGGTAGCCCGGGACGCAGGGGACTCCTGCTGCAGTCATAATTTCTTTCGATCGACTATGTATATGTCAAGTAAGCATTTCACGATTTTTTGGAAGCAAACATATATAGGCGTATACCACATACCTCTTATCACCCATAGCCTCGATGGCCTTGGGTGGCGGGCCAATGAAAACTAAGCCTGCCTGTGTACATTTCTGCGCAAATGCGGAGTTTTCACTCAACTATACATCAAAACATTATGATCAGCTCCAAATCCAAGCACTATACTTTAACCTAACCCACCAGCAGAAAATAGAAAATATATATCAAGGGGAAATAATTGCTCACAAAACCATAACCCGGATGTATGCCTTGACAACCCTCCTTCTTCGCAATCTCTATTATGCGATCCCCATCGAGGTATGCTGACGTTTCACCCAGGTTGAATGCGAAGGGGGAGCTCAAGGCGTGTTGGGCTCGGGCGTCCGGGTCGGTGTAGAGGGTCGTTACTCGAATGCCATGTTGTGAAGCAGTTCGTCCTACTCGTCTATAAAGATAAAGATAATGTAAGTGTCGGTTCCGGGCTCTCGGAAATATTTAGAGGATATTTCACTTACAGCGCGATCTCGCCGCGATTGGCGATGAGGATGGAATTGAGCGTTTTGTTTTCGGGTCCACCTGATAGAGAGGAATTGGGGCGAATTGCCGCTGCTGCCGGCTTGAGAACAGCTACCCTTGATCCCAGGCGGGAGGTGGTGGTGGGGAGTCGAGAGATGAAAGACATTCGGGCTTGTCACCTCAGATTCAACACGCCCAAGTCAATGGCCCGTTCGAGGGAGAAGAGAGTAGACTGAACCGGCCGCCCGGAGATAAATTATTGGTTTTAAACTATAAAAACAAAATACAATGAGAAGAGGCGGGCGTGATCAGTCGCATAATTATGAAGATATATCAGGTTAGTTAGTTGGAGTAAAAACAGTAGAAAATTGGCTGTTGACGGCTGAGGGTTTGAAGGTCACGATTTGTTGTTTTTGCCGACGGAAAGCGCAGCATCCACTCGGCGGCAGAAAAATGGCGGGGAAAACGATACGGGGAAGGTTAGCCGAAAAGAAGCCCCGTGACTCGGCAATAACTGGAGGCTTGGCGGCCAGCCAAGAACGTTCCACTCATAAGACGAACTAAGTACGGAGTACTCCTTATGGAGTAGTACCGTTATGTTATCTCAAGGACTTTCATTCTCAATTCTCAATCTTACTATAGTTGGACGATCATTAAATAAAAAAAAGAAACCTGCACTTAACTGAATAAACGTAATTCTCTGTATATCTCGAAAAAGGGCACAAATCAAAGAAGTAGCCTGTTAAAAAAAACGATAGGGAGGAACTTCGCAGAGAGGTCATACTAGTAGGGAGCCACATAAGATAGTATTAAAAAAAATTCTCTGATCCATCCGCATATCCTAGCACCACCAATCAATAATCTTTGTATTTGCTTGCTTGAAACTCTAACTACTACTACTTCTTCCTCTCCCTCAAAATCCGTCGTGTCGTATTTGTGGTCGTGGCCGGTAGTACCTCCTTGGTCTTGGTCTGGCTCCCAGCATCATATCGGTCATCATGGTCGCTATCGTCTAGCCTCCGCTTTGTCGTGGCTCGTTTCGATTTATTCCCCCCATCCTGATCTCTACCGCAGTTGTCTACAGGGCTACACGCTTTGCGCTTCCGCCTCTGACGATGAGCTGGGGGTGAATTGCCCTTTCCGACCGGGGTCACATTATCGGCAATGTCAGCTGCATAACCGTCCTGCAACGAACTGCTAAGTTCTCCTGGTTCTCCGTTTTTCACGATTGATGTTGACGGTCGTGTTGTTATGGAGGTAGAATTGGTGGTTGGAGCAGTGGAAGGACGAACGGAACGCCGATTGGAGGTAGCCGTTGACGGCGACGACGGTGAGGAAGCCAAGGTTGGAGGAGGGTCCGGAATATTTCCTTGCGCTGGCAATGGCATGACAGATTTGAGATGTGATCCAGGCTGCCTATTATGATCTTTGTCATTGTCACTCCTGCGAGGGGGCGCAGCAGCCTTCTTCCGTGATTTCTCGTAAATCTCTTGCTGAGACGCAGAGAGGAACGAAGGAGGCGGAGTTAGACATTGCCCATCACCACCATCACCACCATCATCATCATCACCATCCCCTCTACCTCCCCATTCTCCTCCTGCCCATTCCGACCCCTCCTCACTGACTCTCTCGCTATCAAATACCGGCAGGTCAACTACCCTGTCAATTTTGACGCCTGCATTCCGCTTCTCCGTCTTGCTCGAGCGCCCTGGCTGTTTGCGACCAGCGACGGACTTTGGAAACAACGACTGCGGCAAGACACGAGAAGGAGATGATGAAGAAGAAGACGAAGAAGCAGAAGCGGACTTTTGAAGCCTATGGTCCCTTTTCGGCTGCGAATCCTTGAATATCTCGCGCCAATTCTTGAGCAAGGCCACTTTCTCGCCTTTGCCAGGCTCATAGAGCTCACCCTGGTCAACCAGGTAACCCGAAGATCGCCAAAGGATGCGGCAGAATGAATTGGGGTTGCCCTTATTGTTATTGACAGTATCATTTCCGACGCGCTGTTGCTCCCCTTGCTTTCTTTTGCTTTTCTTCTTCTTTCCAGCTGTGCCTTGAGAGGAGGTTGTCGACGCAAGGCTCTGGGTTCGCATCACAGATAGGTCATCATCGAAGTACTCGTCCGTGTAGTAGTCCCAATCAGATGCGCTGTCAATGGCATCATAAACTCCATGGTCCATGTAAACTGGCGAGTGCATTGTGCCTTCCGCTAGATCGTCCTAAAGAAGAAAAAGTAATCCCCGTCCCCAAAAGGGGAATTGGCGAGGGTCTCAGCTCGGTGAACTAAACTATACAATATTTTTGTAATAATTTGTATGCTAAAATATTTGCCAAAGTTTTAGGGGTGGGTTTGATGGGGAACTGACCGCAAGCTCTCTCTCCCCGTCATCGAACCACATCCAATCGGCATCATCGTCATAGTACTCCTCGTCATCAGACATAGTTCCAGCAAACAGCAACGAGTGTTGATTTTGCCGTTTAATTAAGTTAAGTGTTTATTTCCTTTATCTGAGTTAAGGATTTTATGGTATGTTGCTTTCCGCTCAACGGTGGGAGGGGAGAAGAATGGCGGCTGAGAGAAAAAAAAAATAAGAGCGGGGAGTGGGCTGGAGGGCTATTTCAATAACAGCTAGCTAGTGGTAACTGGCAGCCATGCGGATTGGGAATAATAACCTGCCCGGTAGTGCATACCTCAGGTAACTATTACCTCCGTATTTCAAAGTAATAAGTCATTAGGAGACAATTAATGGAGAGAGTGTTGGTTGAATAGAATCGTAGCAGGCACTTGCCAGCATACGCGGCAGTTTCTAGAGTGTTGTGTCTTTGCTGACATCAGAGAGTGTTCGGTACCTATTCTCCGCATGGCCTACCCCACGTGACCTCCACACATATGGATATTAGTTCCCTAGATAGCCATTCCATAATAACAACAAGGTTCAACCTCTCTCACAGAGAGCGAGCCCAGCCCAGATTAGTTAACTAGTAACCATCGTCTCTAACGAGTTAACTATCTACCCCGCGATTTTAGTGGCTGAGATCTTAAACTCCTCTCACACAAAATTTTGTAGACTCGCTGTCAGGATGAGCCCAACAATAATAGTAGTTATTTAATTAGGAACTGTTGGTATTTTACTGGGACTATACCTGGGGCATCATTTCCACTTATGGTTCCACATTTGGAGCAGATATGCCCCAGATGCATGGATACTGTATATATTTTTTGCCAAAACCAAACCAAATTTCCTCCGTGTGGTAAACATTGGATATGTGATGCTCTCTATAGCTGTATGAAAACTAAATAAATACAATGACTGTAAATTGGTGTACTTTCATTTTTGGGAGAAGGAAAAAAAAAAAAAAGAAACAAAAGTCAGCCTCCCCGGACCTCCCACACTAAAGCCTACGAGTATTCCTTGTTGAAAACTCTCCCAATCAGCATCCTCCGAATTTCACTTGTCCCCGCCCCGATCTCATACAACTTAGCGTCACGCAGAAGTCTACCCGCAGGAATCTCATTGACATAGCCGTTCCCGCCCATCAACTGGATGGCATCAAGCGCACACTCCGTCGCACGCTCGGCGGCATATAAGATAGCACCGGCGCAGTCCTGGGTGCGGATGGCGCTGTTACTTACATCGCTTGAGGAGGCGGCGGCTTCATCGATTTGGCGGGCTGTGGTGTAGGTGTACGCGCGGGATGCGGAGAGTTTGGTGTACATGTCTGCGAGTTTGCCTTGGATGAGTTGGTTGTGGGCGATTGGGGTGCCGAATTGTTTGCGGGTGTGGGTGTATGGAAGCACGAGGTCAAGGGCTGCTTGCATTATTCTAGATAAAGGAAAGAGCAGTAACGCGGGCCGCGCAAGGGGGGGAAGTTCTTCGTTAGCAAATGCTATGTGCATCATTGATGGGGGGTGTCGGATCTGGTGCCGCTTGCTGCTGCTGCAGCCGTATACTATTGAATGGATTGGGGGGAGGTCAATTACTTACCCCAGTGGCCCTGCGCTGAGGACAAGACGCTCCAGGTCCAGCCCTTCCATGAGCACCTTCACGCCACGATTGAGTTCTCCTAGCATATTCTCCTGTGGGACAAATACGTCTTCGAAGATCAATTCGCCAGTATTGGAACCTCTCATGCCGAGCTTATCGAGCTTCCGAGCGCAGGAGAAGCCTTTGAATGTTTTCTCAACAACAAAAGCGGTGATGCCCTTTGAGCCCTGGTCTGGTTTTGTTTTGGCGTATACAACAATATAGTCGGCATCGGGGCCCTAAAATAACACGAGCAAGGGGGAAAAAAGGATTTTAGACATATCTTCTTTTGTCACGGCTGGTGGTATGCATTCCATGAGCGGAAGTGTGACACTCACGTTCGTAATCCACATTTTCGTCCCGTTGAGTAGATACCCTCCATCTACAACCTTGGCAGTTGTTTTCATGCTGACGACATCCGAACCTGCAGAGTGCTCTGACATTGCCAGAGCGCCAATTTTTTCCCCTGATATCAGACCTGGTAAAAATCTGGCTTTCTGTTCCGGGCTGCCATTCAAAGAGAGCTGGTTAACGCAGAGTTGGGAATGGGCTGCATATGATAGACCAATGCTTCCTGTCATCATAATAAAAGTATCATAACGGTCAGTGTATATTCTAATGTATACGACCCCCAGTCGCCAGAAATATGTACGCACCTGAAGCTCTACTGATTTCCTCCAAAACTACACAATGAGCTTGGTAACCCATCGATAAGCCACCATACTGTTCATCTGCCGTAACACCTAGAAATCTTTTCTCAGATAAGAAAGAGGGGAAGCCAGTGTTAGCCTCTACCAACGCAATTGCTCCGGAATGGTAGCTCACCCAGCTTCTCCAAGTTTCTGCCACATCTCGGCAGGAAATTCATTCTCAAGATCGGTTCGGGCAGCGACCTCTTCAGGAATTTCTCGTCCTGTGTAGATGTAGCATATTTGGATTAGCCGCCTCCCCGCTAGTTCTGATGAACAAATATTCGGCAACACTAGCAAAAGCATTCTTACTTGTGAATTCTTGAACCCGCTCTCTCAATTCCACGAGATCGGCATGTGTTGGTGGCACGAAGCCCTGTGGGTGTTTTGTTGATGCCGCGCGCCATTGGGGAATTTGGACCAGCTGTCTCCGCGGCTTGCAGAGTGTTCTAGAAGCGCGGCCAAGCAGACGAGGAAGACATGGAGAAGCCATAGTTAGAGAATGCAATTGGAGTAGAGTAGCGGTAGGGCGAGGATGTGTGTTGGCTTAATTTCGAGTGAAGATGAAATAGAAACTTACTGTCAAGTTGGTTTCGCCGAGTTGCACGGAGTCGGCAAACTTTCCCTCGCGATGCCGTCGAGGGCGCGGAACCCCGTGTTTCGGTTGCCGTCGGCTATATCCGCCGCAGCCAAAAATCACGGGACGCGGCCGTATACTCGCCGAACAGCTCGCCAACATCATCAACGTCTGAACGAACAGAAGTTTTTGGAGATCCCAAGAGAGATTTTGTTCCTTGTTGTTGGCCATGATATGATATAAGCATCGATATTTTTTTAAATCCTCGATTCGTCTACACTGCCAATTGACCTTGACCCCTCGTCATGGCTGCTTCAATCCGCGCCCCTTCCACCATGCTACTCCGCAGCCTTCGTACGGCGTTGGCTTCCAGCCGCCAATTGCGAGTAGCGGGACCCCGTGGTGCAATTGTCGCCCGCCAGACTACCAGATCAATTGCTAATTACACTCACGCGCATCAGGCGTCAGCTATATCTGTTCTGCCAACAACCGTCGACACCTCTTCTGCCGACTTCAAGGAGAATGCCTCGCAAATGGACGAGCTTCTGGCTAAAATGGCCGAACTTCATTCCACGATTGCCAAAGGAGGCCCCCCAAAAGCGAAGGAAAAGCATATTGCTCGCGGAAAGATGCTTCCTAGAGATCGCGTTACATCTCTGATTGACCCTGGAACTTCATTCCTCGAGCTCTCGCCTCTCGCAGGCCATGAGGTTTACCCCGGTGAAGATGTACCTTCAGGCGGCATCATTACCGGAATTGGAACCGTCGAAGGCGTCTCCTGTATGATTGTAGCAAACGATAGTACTGTCAAAGGAGGCACTTACTACCCAATTACAGTCAAGAAGCACTTGCGCGCACAGGCAATCGCCCAGGAGAACAAGTTACCATGTATCTACCTAGTTGACTCCGGCGGAGCCAACCTTCCCCACCAAGCAGACGTGTTTCCGGACAGAGACCATTTCGGACGAATTTTTTTCAACCAAGCCAGAATGAGCTCAATGGGAATCCCTCAGATTTCCGTAGTCATGGGACCATGTACTGCAGGCGGAGCGTATGTCCCCGCCATGAGCGATGAATCCATCATCGTCGAAAACCAGGGAACTATCTTCCTTGCGGGCCCACCCTTGGTCAAGGCTGCAACAGGAGAGGTCGTATCTGCGGAAGACCTTGGCGGCGGCCGCCTGCACAGCTCTATCTCCGGCGTTACGGATTACCTTGCTGTTGATGACGCACACGCTCTCGTCCTAGCCCGCAGGTCAATATCCAACCTCAACTGGCCCAAAACCACCCTCCCAGCAGCCGCCCCCTCAACTATAAAAGAACCCCTCTATGACCCTGCCGAGCTCTCTGGGATCGTCGGCACGAACCTTCGCCGCCAAATCCCCGCCCACGAAGTCATCTCCCGCATCGTCGATGGCAGCGAATTTGCCGAGTTCAAGCGCGACTACGGTAGCACGCTCGTCACGGGCTTTGCACGCATCTACGGCACGCAAGTCGGTATCGTCGCCAACAACGGCATCCTCTTCTCTGAGTCGTCGCTCAAGGGCGCCCATTTCATCGAACTCTGCGCTCAGCGCAATATCCCGCTGATCTTCCTGCAGAACATCTCTGGCTTCATGGTTGGTGCGGATGCGGAGAAGGGCGGCATTGCGAAGAATGGAGCTAAGCTCGTGACGGCGGTGGCGTGTGCGGACGTTCCAAAATTCACTGTTGTGTTTGGGTCCAGCGCTGGCGCAGGCAATTATGGAATGTGGTACGTCTTTTCTTTTCTTTTCTTTTCTATATTTTTTCCTCTTTTATCTTGTATTTTCCGACTATGAATACCTCCATGCATCTTCCTCCCCCCCCCCCCCCCCCCCCCTCCCTCCCTTTCTTATCCTTTTCAATCACCCAACCCCGGAAGAACGCCGCAATCTAACAACCCAAACCAGCGGCCGGGCTTACTCCCCTCGCTTCCTCTACATGTGGCCCAATGCAAAAATCGGCGTGATGGGCTCGGAGCAGCTGTCCTCAGTCATGGAGGCTGTTGGCCGCACGGCCGACCCCAAGCTGAAAGAGCGCATTGATACGGAGTCTGAGTCAGTATTTTCTTCGGCGCGGTTATGGGATGATGGCGTGATCCACCCAGCGCATACGAGGATGGTGCTGGGGTTGAGTCTTGCGGCGGCATTGGGTGGCCGTGCTGAGGAGGTGAAGACGACGTTTGGAGTTTTCAGAATGTAATTAAGTTTTTCTTTTCTCGCGTCTTTTATGATTCCTAAATTTCGTATTTCATTATTTATTTATTTATTTATTTATTTATTTATTTATTTATTTATTTATTTATTTTTGTCATTTTTATACTTTTGTCCCATTTCCTTTCGTTATTATCCCCGTTTTGTATGTGCAAACATGTATGGATAGCTCTTATATAAAATTCCATGGTTATCTAGTTACTACAAAGTACTTAGAAAGGACTTGGGATGATGATGTCTTAAAATTTCTTTGCTTTGCCTACTTTTCTTTCCATGTCAAGATTTACGCTAACTATTATCATACTTCTTTATATACAGGTGAGGTCGTTATCTCCGCTGGGTAGTTATCTCATAACATCCCAATGCTGCCTGTCCGTTAGTTAGGGGGAGCGGAAATCCGTATTTGGTGCAGACCACACAGTTCAAATATGAAAGACCTTGAACATCATCATTCAGCTCACATCTTCCAAATCCAAGACTCAAACCAACCAAAAACTTGGAAAACATGTTTAAAAAAGAAACAGAAGAAGAAAACCACCAGAAGCAGCCACAAAAAAAAAAAGGGGGG
>LGRN01000466.1:0-21138 GCA_001883825.1 Emergomyces pasteurianus Ep9510
GGCTTTATAAATCGGCGTTGGAACAAGGCCAAAAAGTAGCCATAGTTAGGGAACCAACCCCCCTCTCTCTCTTTTTTTTTTTTTTTTTTTTTTTTTTTTTTTGTCCGTCTTGGCTTCTGCTCCTCTGAGCTCCGATCAAACCCATCTCTTTGTTCCTCCAGTTGCTCATTTCGCCGTTTCTGCCAGTCCGAAACGAGTACTCCGTAGTAGCGCTTGGTTTGCTGATCTTTTACTAATTTCTATGCATGGGCTGCGTCGTTGTCCTCGGCGGGTTTAAAATCCCATGGAAATTTTTAAGGCCAGAGTACGAACTTCGGAGTATATAGTACTAGTAGTAGTAGCAATCCGAGCGGAGATGACAGAACTGCACTGGGAGCAGTTTTCTTCCATAGCTTACTCACCCCGCTATATGGAAGTATACATTTTGGGCTAATAGCCTCCCCGAGTTATTTCCCTGTTTCCTTTCGTTTTTTCGCCGCTCTAAACCTATGACAGCGTGCAGTCAACCTGAGCTGCATGTATCTCCCGCAGCCCCTCGTATATCCATGCACCTTTTTTTTAGAAGAATGCAAGAGAGCGCGTGAATAAGGCAATCCATTATTTGGAAGCTATTCTCTACGTGTGATGAGTACGTTTGAGCTTCGTATATGTACTGTCTCTGCATTTACCCATTTAGCTTTCCCCGTAGCACACGAGGTACAGATGAGAATGGAGAACCCTGGCGCACATTCTACGCAGTGTGACGGGTAGCATACTATATATATATATAGTATATGTGTGCTTTTTTGGACATATTAATATCCTATTAAGATTTTATTTGCAGTTACTAAGTAGTTTGAAATTGAAAATTAAATGGAAAGAAAAGAAGGAAAATCAGTGATGTAACGATGTGTCACTTGGATATCTAGGAACTTGCCCGTTTGTCCCCACGAGATCCGTCAAAAGGTAGGTCTCCGCTAGAGTGCTTGGTGCCATGATTCCATAAACAAGCTTTTGTATGAAAATAGTTACAAATTAGTAGCTAGTACACATAGGACGGCCCTCAGGTGTAAATTACAGGCAACCTTTGAGTTGACATGGTCGACGTCAGACTCTTTATGAGCAGTACATTTCTCAGTTCCAGATTACGCTGTGTAAAAAGACTTGGTTAAATGATTATTGTTACCTCTCACTCTGATAAACAGCACTTACCTTGAGTTCGCCAGGTGCTGGCTTTTCAATTGCCATATTCGGCTTCATATTGTTCTAAGATGCATCCGTTGTAGGGTCAGTGATATCAAAGGGCAAACAATAGCAAAACTGGCAAGCAGAAATGGTACAAAAAATGGGATGGGGCGAAATCCGACAAACGCCATTTATTTCCCCACTTCGGCATACGGTCGTGAAGGAGTAAGAGCATTGACTCTGCCAGCCACGAGCATTAACTTCCCCCAAACGTGGGAGCCACTGTATCCTACCACCCACCATTTATTATTTTTACTATATTATATAAGTGGTTACAAATGGTAAGGAGTTGGGGCTGGCCCTATCAAAGGGCTTTATTATATTAATCCCTGGTCTCGATTAAGATTATCCAGTCGTTGGACACCCTCGAGTTGGTGTAGCGGTTTTAGTTTTGTGCATCGGTTCACAAAAGCGTGGAATGAACAGACATACAATGTGTAGAACTCGAGATTTTTGGGCTATCCAGCAGATTATGAGGATTTTGCTATGAACTACATAGCTGTGGATTGTTTATGAAATGGAATAGGGAACAAAGTGACCAGAGCTACTTTTTGTGCGTATATTTTTGATACGATACTAGTATTCGAGTGATTGCTATACTGAGTTTCTCTTTTGATAATAAGGATTTGTTCCTTTCCAGATTTTGCTGACCGAACCATGTGGGATACAGAGCACAGACAGGAATGGATTATCATTAACCATTTCAGGTATGAATTAAAGAAGTAAATGTAGAGTACTTCGTACAGGCGACACTAAAATGTTACGTACTCAGCCTCATGTCAGGTAGTCCATGCTAGGCGTGTTCATACCGTTACACATTGCTTAAAACTTTACTATAGCTATGGGCGGTTCGATGGATCCCACAGTGCCTATGGAGTATTAACCTCTCATTCCCCTTCTAGATATGATGAGGGAGACAAAGGTAATGCAGAAAACCCGTATTGATTACGACATCGGCCTTGACCGGTATAGGCAGCAGGAGGGTCATGAGGATATAAAAT
The DNA here is from genome assembly GCA_001883825.1 of Emergomyces pasteurianus Ep9510. Lineage (NCBI taxonomy): Eukaryota > Fungi > Ascomycota > Eurotiomycetes > Onygenales > Ajellomycetaceae > Emergomyces > Emergomyces pasteurianus. The sequence goes on from LGRN01000466.1 coordinate 2,226, forward strand.
GGAATAGCACAAGTAATAAAGAAGAAAAATGACGGTCGCATCGCATCGCATCGCATCGTATGTACGTAGCTAGGTGTGTATGCACAGAAACCAAAGGTATGTTGTAGGACAGGCGGGGGTCATTATCAATATAGGGAAAATGATAAGAGACATGGGCATACAGCAGGTGGGTCAAAGAAAAAATAACGATGCCACGTTTTCACAACGCAGATTGATTGCCAAGGCGGCTATTGTCTGTTTAAAGCAACGAAGACATCCATCCATAACCCTTTTTCTTTTCTGTTTTTTATATCTGTGCCTTGTCCTAGTTGAATAGAGTTCAGGACGTGGAGAACTCGTTCTGGTGGGTCATTGATCTGCGGCTCCTTATTGGCTTAGAGCCTCGGAAAGCAAGATTAAGGTGCTGAACTAGCGCAACTTAATTTGGACGTTGGATTTTCAATCCCTACTACTTTTCCTCCCGTCACGTCGCTCATCTCTCTCCTGTGTCAGAGTCTGTGTACGTGCAACCTATACCAAGCGGTTGTATAGCTGTGTTTGGCATTTGCATGGCTTCACCGGAAAAGTACAAAAACTTCCTATCGACATACCCCATTGGGACGGCGTCCCTTGTGGAACACTCCAACGCTTTTGCTCCTTCAGGTTCAGGGATCATAACAATGCCATGCCTAACGACAAACATAGAATCTCGAGGCGCTTGAATAATATTTCTGTCATTGTGTGTACTGCACGTTCTGATGAGATCGGCCACACACGGAATACTGCCTTCGTAACTTTTGTTACATGACGTAGCTCGTGCCTCCCCAGCCACTTGCCACTCCAGTTCTTTATTAGGCCAATATCGCCTTTTGTACTCCGTTCAATCATTTTCGGCGAATGGTACTCCGTGTTCTACAAACGACCACCAGGGGTTGAGACCTTTCCATGATCATTCTTAGACACGTGAACTAGCAACGGTTGTATAGCTTCATTTTCAATTTGGACCGGAGTACTCCGTACGGAGTACGGGACAAGGCTAATGGAGGCAAAATCTGAACAAGCGGCTAGAATCAAAGAACGAACGCCATGGCCCATTCTCAAATTCTAATCTTGATCTTTCATTGGTTCAATTTATCCGGCGAGGTGACAGCCAAAAGATTAACCTGGAGGAAAACAAAGAAACCTTCGGCGGAAAAATCAACGGATAGTGGCTGAAGAACCCTGGCTCTGGGACTAACGGATCAACGCCCTGTCAAGTTGTAGAGAATCAGGGCCTCGTGATCTTGGCTCTCTTCGAACTGCTTTCCTATTGGAGCACTCAAAATTTGTATCGTTCCAGATAATTTTCACTCATGCACACTTTGCAGACGGCCAGGGAAACAGGAAACAGCAGGTCACACGTTAGAGAGACCCTAGTGACTGCCACAGGCATCTAACAAATCGGGACAGTTGTTGTTCCTTACATATCCCGATCGGCGAGGGTGGTTGGTTGGAAAATGAACCCAGGAAGCCCAAGCCCTCTTCGAGGGTTTGCTACTCCGCACGAGAACCATATTTTGTGGGCGGGGAAAAAAAGAAAAAGAAACGCCGAAGTTCGCCATAATCGTTTTATTCCCTCAATTCTCCATGCTCTAGCCGTTGATCAGCACTATCGGTAACAATAGCTCTCTGCATAAATCCGTGCATGGCAAGGAAAATATAAGATTAAAACTGACTGGCGGCTATTTCTCCGACGTATAATTTTCCTTGCTCGATAAGTGAATCGTTTTCGTTTTTAGGTCTGTATCTATGTGTAGTCCAGCTGATTGGATATAATGCTTGTCGGATATTGTTTGCTTGCGTTAAATACTCCCAACACTACGGAGTACGGTCGTTATTCTTAATTCATACTTTTTTAAAAACAAGGTCCTACTTTTTGGAGCTTTCCCCAGATCTATCGATGATGATTCACTCCTCCCAACCTCGCAGCCGGACCCATGTTCCGCTGCCATTGTCATGGAGCTGGATAATGCGGACTTTGGATGTGGCTAAATGCTATCGCTGTTTGGGCATTCAATGGCGGAGAGCCAGAGGGAAAAGTCAACCTAGTTTTTGATCTTTGGTACGATTGCCTCCCGTTCGCAGCCAATTTTGTTCGCTGGGAGGTTTTAACACGTTTCGCCACGACAAAATGGTCATAAACCACTATCTGGGGACTAACTCTGTCCGTACGAGTAAGGTAGGAGGTCCCAAATATTCGTCTCCTTTCATTGTAACTTCCATAGTTTACCAATATGTATCCAACAACTTTCATTCCTAGCTCCAAACTCGGCTTTTATGAATGAAGATCTCCTACGGAGTATTTCAGGAGCTTAATGACCCCCTTTCATATTTTACTTGTCAACCGTGCTTACTTTCACGGTTTCATTAGTGCGGGATTTTAGGCTGTGTAGCGGAAAAACCAAAGTTTTCTTATTTCAAGGTTTAAAATCCCCAAAATCCTGACAAATTGCAAGAGTGCGTTCAAATAGTGTGCATTTGTGTGCATATTTGTACATGTACCTGTCATTGATTGCGTACGTCTCAATGCCGCTTCTACCGTTTTTAACTTCCTTCATGAACGTGTCGGCGCTGAACAAAAAATCTTGATTTCGAAATGTGACCTTTTTATTGATGTAGTGCATGCCCCCTGAAGCTCGCATTAGGATATCTTCGAGTAAACTTTTCACTAGATATTGAAGGACATGGGTTATTCAGGAGCCTTCTAGTTTCCACACAGAATGTCAATGTAGTTGGCAGAGGAATTATATCGAGGCAGGATCTTGGTTGTCTAGTACAGCCACAGGTCAGAGCATTGGCATCATCAGCTATACAATGCCCCGTTCGCCAGTAGCTGGCTCAAACAATCAAGCAACGCTTCATGACCTTAACTCACCAACAGAGAGCTGGAAGCGCCTCTCTTGCCCAATTGCTCTGAAGTACGATAATTTTCCAACTAGAAGGTACTTCGTGCTCGAGATGGTAGGAAGATATAATATGTCATGCTCGTGATGCTAGGATTGATCATCAACGCCTTGCAGGTAAAGCTCAGCCAGGAAGGTGGTTATTGCTACCGTGGTCTACGGCACTGATGGCACTTTGAGGATTCAAAAGTTATGGATGGTCCTTCACGACCCCAATTTAGATCCAGGTTGTTTGAGGGCTATACGCAGTTGGGTCTGGAAGCACCAAGCTCAGCAGACAGTTTTATGAGACAATCTTGCCGTGGGGAAAAGGCGTCTATAGAAACCAGGTGGCCTTTAGTGGGCCAATCAGCAGGGTCCAGCAACATGCCGGCGTTACCAGTGAAAAGGGGCAATGGGGAGTGCGCTTTTGGCGGCACAAGAACAGGAAGCAGTAGCTGTATCGTATGGTGAAGGTCAGCGAGTTCGGTGTGTATATCATACTATTCAACGATCTATCTTAGACAACAGGGCAAGACAACAAAACAAAACGTATAGAAGGATCAATCTAGAAAAGAGAATGTGTAGTCAACTAAGACATAATACTAAACAATCAAAAGAAGGGAGTAACCGTTCTCGTTCAGAGAGTCTGAAATCGTATATCACCACGCAAGCGCACACGTACGTAAGATATATGAGATTGATGGCGCTGAGGCGTAACTATCTAAGTATGCTTAACGATTCCTCGGTATAAAAAGAGTAAACCGCGGCGAAAAATTAGACCGCCCCGAGATCCCCCACCACACCAGAATGTAGTAGTTTTTTTGCGAAATAAATTCTAGGAGGTAGCCCAGAGACATTCACACAAGGCTTTAAAAGCCACATGTTCATGATTCCGTTTCACAAATGGTGTTTTTCTGCAGAGTAAAGTTTTGGATCGTCAGGAAGGCTCATTTACGCCCAGGAAGCCTGGTCCTAGTTCAAGAGTACCTTTTAAATATCCGTCTTAGACAAAAAAGGTGCTATAGCGAACCATTTTACGATGCCTCAGTGCCTTGTTATATCAGAACAGGATGACGACCGAATATCTGAAAGCGGAGAATGTGGTGAGTGGGTAAGCATTGAACTAGGAGGAGCAATGTATACCATCCTGGTCCGCCCACAGATAGATCCGTTGAAAGAGCTGAACACGAGCAAAGCTCGAGAACAAACCTGATTTCGTGTCCAAATGAAAGGAAGCAGACAGTTGAATAAGTGCAGCAGAAATGAAAATTTGGCGGCAGAGCATAAATTTGGCATGCTTATCCAGTTATCTGCGACCGTTTAGACGAACTGTTTGCTTATGTTCAAATTTGAATTGGTTTTAGATATATAATAATGGCAGATAGACATCGCATATAAAATTCGCTTATGGTGACCACATACCAACAAAAGTCAATCTGCACGGGGACCGCAGCTCCATTTAACCCATTCGTTGCAGAGGTTTTCATACACATCCATCCGTTCGGCGACTCTAATATGCTCAAGTAGCTGTCGATACCTTGATTCCTCACTGGAAGACAAGGTTCGCCATCGATAAGCTATATAATTATTTGGTGATATCTACCGTCTATTATGCTCTGGGTCAGTAAATTTCCCTCTCGTATTTCCTTGGCCGTTCAAATACAAACATCAACTCCATACTTGAGTACAGATGTAGATACCAGCTTCGATGCTGGTTGGTAAATAATAACAATAGCTTCATTAGCTACCTGCTCTAGCAATTTCATGTACTCGGCTCGACGAACCAAATCCTTCGGGTGACCTTTCCACACTCGAGGGAAATCCTCCAGGGTATGTCGTTGAGGAAGTACTTGATAGAAACTTCCACCCATGCTGATGGTTTTCCCGTTGGACTTACCACTTAGCGGCCCTTCGGACAACCAATCATTGCGCTTCCGTGACATGCGCAAATAAAAAAGGTTTGGCTATCTGACATAAAAGCATGCTTGGCTTTAATACAACTGAGTATATATTGAAATGGATTTTTTTGATAATCAGCGCACTCACGACTTAATATACCCATTTTTTTAATAAATTGTTCACAGCTGTTCCTTCTTCCCGGGCCGAACAAAGAATTTTATGTCATTGCGTAACTGACCATGACCCAATCAGCTGATGATGACTATGGTATCAATTCAAATGAGACCCAAAACGATAACCCCAAAGGGATAACAAAGCCTCCCCAACCCGACGTTGAGAAACAGAGCATCATCGAACCTAACGAGGCTGTTAAAGAGTCCATATTCAAAAGCCTTGGCATTCTCGATCGGTTTCTTGCAGTATGGATATTCTTCGCAATGGCAATCGGTATTATCCTGGGCAACTTCGTCCCCAACACTGGTCCTTCCTTGCAAAAAGGAACTTTTGTTGGTGTTTCCGCCCCCATTGGTATGTCCACGACATGAATATCTTTCTCTTATATTCACTTTTCATGTGTTTTAGCCAGCTGCTGACGATTTTGAAGCTGTTGGTCTTTTGGTCATGATGTACCCGATCCTCTGCAAAGTGCGCTATGAATCTTTGCACCTCCTATTTCAAACTCGCCAAATCTGGATCCAGATTGCTTTCAGCGTTTTTGTCAATTGGGTTGTTGCCCCGCTATTGATGGTAGGTCTTACAACTTCTCTTGTGTGGTGGACAGACCAGATAAGCTAAGGTACCGTATCGTCTATTAGTTGGCTTTGGCTTGGGCTTTCTTGCCAGATGAACCAGAGCTTCGAGAGGGGCTTATTCTTGTTGGATTGGCGAGATGTATTGCAATGGTGCGTAAAGATCAATACTCTGATTCCCTGATCCAAACCAAGTCTTGACCGAAAAAAGCTAACAAGGGTGCTTGTCAATTGTCAATTGCAGGTTTTAATCTGGACGGGTCTTTCCGGAGGCGACGGTGAATATTGTGCTATTCTAGTGGCCGTCAATTCCCTGCTTCAAATGGTTCTTTTCGCGCCACTTGCCATTCTTTTCATCAACATAATCAGCAATTCTGGCAGCCACGTCACGCTGTCATACTCAACTACAGCCAAGAGCGTTGCAGTCTTCCTTGGGATCCCACTTGGAGCTGCAATAGTGACCCGGTTTGTTCTGCGGAAACTAGTTAATCCGCCTTGGTATGAAAGCACATTCTTGAAGTGGATAAGTCCATGGTCTCTCATCGGCCTCCTCTTTACTATCGTGGTGCTGTTTGCTTCGCAGGGTCGACAGGTCGTTCATCAGATAGTTTCAGTGGTCAGGGTCTCGGCTCCCTTGATTGTTTATTTCGTTGTTGTCTTTTTTGCGACTGTATTCGTCACCTATAAGCTTGGGTTTGGTTACAAACTGTCCTCCACGCAGAGTTTCACAGCCGCCAGCAACAATTTTGAGCTTGCCATTGCCGTTTCCGTTGCGACATTTGGACCGAACAGCAACCAGGCTCTAGCATCCACCGTTGGACCATTGATTGAGGTGCCAGTTCTCCTCAGCTTCGTTTACATTCTTAAAGCAATAGCGAGGCGGGTGGGTTGGAAGGACTAAAGCTGGTGGGGCTACTTCCCTCAGACCTTCGAAAAGAGAAAATTAGAAGCTATAATGTGTTCATGTTAAAAAAAACGGATTGATCAGCGCGGCGGCCGTTTAATTAATATGCTGGTGGTTAATGTAGCGACATAGATGCCAATAGTATAAACAGGTGCAAGCCATGGACCGCAGCTACGCGCACCTCTAACAGTGAGCAAGCATTCACTCATCCCAATCGGCTGCCAACGATTATATGCCCTGCGATTGCAATCAAGGCAGGAACTTCTTTGGTTTCGAGCTCAATATTCGAAGGCCACTTGAATGGCGCAGGGACGCCCGATTATCAAATTCGAGCATTGATTGACCGGATTGATGAAAGTAAAAGCTCAGTTAGACGAGTCACCAGGGCAGAGCTACTTGCCATTTGATGTGCTACACAGACGTAACACACTAATCGCTCTCTGCTGGTACGATTGAAAAGTATAGAAGACGCTATACAAAAGTGCTCGGAAATTTAGAGCCAACCGCCTGCATTGCTTGAAATGAGGATTCGCTCAGGCCACAAACAAAGATCATGCAAAAGAGGAAACCTGATCTTGGCAATAATCAGACTGCATATCCGGATAATGACCGTTTGACTGATATTATCCTATGTTGACATAAAGTACTGTAGTATGAATGAATAAGATTTAAATGAAACCTAGCGAGGAGAATGAGGCGACAATGACAGAAGTACTAATAATGACATAAGCGGTACGGAGTAAAAAGTATTGACGCTAGCCTGTTTTGGGACCCCAAAGCTGAACGGCGAAAAATGGATACAATCGCGGTGAAGAGTACCGTAGGGCGCGGTGATATCAACTACCTAACCTCACCTTTTAATTGCTTTTTTTGGCAATTATTTTACAAACCAGTATCATTAGAACTTCGCAAATCATCATAATTGCAGATCTAGTTCAAGAACCCTTGTGCCTTGTCGATATGGAGGTGGCTTCTACCCTCCACCCACAGCCCACCAATGACCTCAATCCTAGCACAATGGATATGTCCATGGATATCGATATGGACCTTGATCTAGGGCCCTTGCCGGAACCAGAATATATTGAATCAGTTAGTCTAATGCCTGCCGCTCTCCTTTAATACACGTTTCTAACTAATATTTGAAAAGCAGGAGCAAGTTCCAAATGTGTCTGTGGAAGAAACCACGGCGTGCTCTCACCTCAACGAAGAGCCTCAGTTTGAGAAAGTTCATATTCGGGGAGTTGATGAGTTGACAACAGAAGACCTCAAGCGGTACGCAAGTGAGCATTTTGCTGTAGAGGAGCCCTCCCGGATAGAATGGATCGACGACACCTCTGCGAATCTCGTGTACAGCAGTGCGGACATCGGGCTCCAAGCGCTGGCTACATTTTCACTACAAAACTCCGAGGAGGACCCGTCGCCATTAACTTCACTGCGGCTCCGAACTGCGAAATCTCTCTCTACCAACCCAGAATCGGTATTACAAGTACGATCAGCTGTCAAGACCGATCGCAAACGACAACGAGCCCATGAATCCAGTCGTTTCTACCTTATGCACCCAGAACATGATCCCCGAGAGCGAGTGCGGAGAGAGTTTGCCGACAGGCGACGGAACGGCCGGCGAGATGATAGCGACAGCGACTACTCAAGAAGACGATTCGATGACAGGGAACATAGACGAAGAAGGGACCGTGCGAACGAAGAAAATTTCAACGATAGTATGTACGATGACGACGGGGGCCGGAGTAGGGCAAGGAGTGGCTCAAAGGAAGGCACGTTAAACGGAGGCAGAGGAAGAGAGAGATCGAAACGCGAGAGGCGCGATGACAATGAGCTTTTCCCCGATGATGGCCCTGGCTCTCTAGGTCGTCTTCGGGGCCGTAGCGCTTCTCCGCTTAGAATGGAATTCGATCAAGAAGACCCTGTGATGGATAGCCGGGAACGGACTCGTAAACCGTTCCGAAACCGTTCTCCAAGGAACAGCCGAAAAAGAGATATAATTTCTGGGGCCAACGAATATGCAGCTAGTGATGACAGCTCAGAACGCCGCGAGCTATTCCCGAATAAGACAACATCCAGTTACCTCAAGAAGGAGCTTTTCCCCAAAAAAACAGTCGCAAGCAACCACCGCCGTTCCGATGCGTTCGATGCTGCGGATGAAACCGCCGATCTGTTTTCTAAACACATGCCAGTTCCATTGATGGATGGCGCCAGTAGTGGCGAGCCATCCCGCAAATCAGCAGGCCACGTCGAATTATTTCCAGATAAAACTGATAACAATGGAATCAGCATTCGTGGTGCTGCCTCAGAAAAACAAGGGATCTCAATTCGGGGCGCGTCTCAGGGAATATCTATCAAAGGCGCAGCCTCCGTTAGGGAGCTATTTCCCTCCAAGTACAGTGGCAATGAGGGCAAGGAATTGTTTTCGGACAAGCTTCAAGGTCGGGGGGGTAGGCGTAGGAGGGCAGAGGATATGTTTTCTTAAAGGAAAATGGCGTTTCGATTTGCATTAACCCAACCCCCTGGCGATAATTCGATGATCCAGCGTTACCAGCGGCGCTGGTAGGTTATGATAGTTTGGAAATGACAGCTTTTATTTTTATTATTTTATTTTTCCATTTACCAGCTGGGTCATTCTTCTGCATGACTACATGCCTTTTATAGAGATGAAATATTTTCTATTTTCTATTGTTTATTTTTTAGGTTTGATTTTTATTGATTTTGGGGTTCATTGCCACATTATTCATTATGAAGCCTTGGGATTTGGCACCCGCAAACAGGACAAGAAGCTCATGTCCCAAATATCTTGAAGCTCCCATAAGGACCACACGAAATCGTCAGACACTTTTGATTCCTTAATTAGTTGATGGACTTTTGACTGTCATAAGACTAACCAAGCTCATGATTCGGCTCGTGCCTATCTACGGACATACGTGGGACAACGAAGCCAAAGATGCGTGCTCACTAGTCAACGCACTCCAGATTATCTTATCATTGGATAGTATTTGACTCCCAAATCTCCCCAAGCTCATGATACTCCAATGTGGAGAGTGCATGAAGGATTAAGGTGCCGTCGTTTCCATGCATCCTGGTGGCTCGATTCCGAAGATCTGGCAGTTATCAGCTCTCAAGGGAAAAGCAGTCGAAGTCGAACAGCCAGACGGGCATTGGAGAAAATGATTGGGTTAGAAATTGAGCACAGCGTTCCATTGATGGATGTGCAGTATCAAAATATTAAGCAGGAGCTGCCTAATGAATATCAGTCTGCTATTCTCTCTAGGTGAACACGCTTAGAAAGGTGGTTTGCAATCTGGGTAGAAATCTAGTTCTATCACACATCTTTAACGAGGTTCATATTTTCGCTCCTCATTATATGACAATGAGATCAGAATGTCTCAATTTATAATCGCTGCTCAGTAACAGTAGGGTATATATATATAAATATATAAAAAGAATGGTTTTATTACTGTAGTATTGTTGTGCAGTTGCTTAGCAAATATAAAAAATTAATAGTTACATTTAAATTTGATTCAGAGATCTAGAACGAGGCTAAACTATGTACATTCATGATTGTTCAGGCTCTAGCCATGTTGATGCCCAGCATACGGGTGCTGTAGTTAGAAGTTTTGATTTCCTATTCGAACCATTGTTCAAGGAAAATAACTGCTGGCTTTGGGGGGACAAGACGGGCGGACAGCATATCACCACCCACTACTAGTTAGTATCACTCTTGCTGGCCGAAGGGCTCCTCAGACTGCTTATTTGTCGGCTACTGGGGCAAAAGAGCTCAATCACCACCAGTCAGCACTGGAGGAAGAGGGGTGGAATCACACAGGAGAGCTAGCCTCGGCGGACACTATTTGATGCTGCAGATTGTTTCGCGACCAGATGGTTCTGGGGTTTGAGGTTAATGGTCGGGATGAACTGGTTCAGGTTACACTCCGTAGGAGATGAAGAACGGGAAAGTTATCGCGTTGCTTTTGGAGGGTATGATCCTGGCTCTGTGGTGGTCTCTGTTATATTTGAGAATATGATGAAAGCACGAGTATCATTACTATGTATGCGTATCAAAACAAAGATGAAAAAGAAAGTATTGGATTATAAATATGTAGCACATCTGTCCATGCACCTTCGCACCACGGAGAGCAAGGAAAAAGGTGTTTGGTAATTAGACGGCAGGAAAATTCGATATCGGCACGAAAAGATAAAAATCCTTCAGCAATTGGACATGGGGGAAAAATCCACTGCTGTACACACATATGCCTGGTTTGTCCCATTGGAAGAAGCGGACCGTTCGAAAAAGAGAAATGCTTACGATTTGCGGCGCTTTCTGACTGTGGTAATAGACAATCAAAAAAAAAAAAAAAAAAAAAAAAAAAAAAAAAAAAATACAGTCCAAGTCCAAGTTTTGCGCAAACTAGAAATGCAACTCGGAAAAACGGATAGAACAACGGTAAATGTTTCGATCCCGTGGTATTGTGAGATAATCTACCCGCTGCCGAATTCGCGGAGAATTGTCTCTCCAGCTGCCTCCTGAGTCATATATGGCATGGAATGAGACAAAAAACTCCCTAGTCACATGAAACATCTGCTTTTGTGAACAGAAATATAGGAAACCCAGAAATAGAAATTCCTCAGAGAAGGCTTAAAGGTTTTCCAGGATTCTCCGATTTTCGAAAGCCAGGCTGAAAGATCTATCGACATGACACATGGAATTATAAAACTAGACCGTGATCTGAGGAAACAAAACAAAATAGAATATCATTTATGCGGATTCCCTCTTGCCCTCCTTCACCTCCTTCTGTAGTGGGCTGTTAGTAAATGGCTTCTGAGGCTTGGTCGGGGGGTATTCGGTTACTCCGATCTTGAAATGGAATATATATGAAAAATAGGAGCCGTACCAGTGCCTTCATAGTACCGTGCAGAGCATGTCTATGGTTCCGTCGAAACTTCGGATCTGTGCCTTTGAGGGAAGGATAGCGGTGAGTCTTTGGCTTTTTGATCCTGTAGAGAAAAGAGATCCAGAAATTAGCAATTTTGCCTGCCTGCGGAGGACCAAATAGAGATCGTCTGCTAAGGGCTCTGCAGCTCGGATTTCTCTCGAAATTCGGAGTGAACACATCAAGCGCAAAGGATCTGAAGTCGGGGAAGCAAAGTATTCACATACCCGTTGCGGTGGGCCTTCTTGTTTAACGTGTGCTGCGAGCTGTTCTTTGACTCTGTTTTTGGCGCGCAGGTATCAGTATAAATGGGCTCAGAACGCCAAAGGTAAAAACAGAAAAGGCATAATCCAAAACAGACAGATAGGCGGATGATACATACTGGCCATTTTGACGGTGTTGTCGCAACAGAAGGGCTGTTGGAGTCGAAGCTGTTTTTGACGGAGGTTGAACTGCCAATACCTGAAGATGTCTTCGCTTAGGGCTGGAGCAGTGTTTGTGTGGGATCTCGCTTAGTCACGTGGGTTTTTTCTTCTTCGCAATTGACAGGAATTCAACGATCTAGTAGCCATTGTATGGTGCTTCGTACGAATGTCATGGATACCTAGGTATGCGAGAAACTGCCATAAGAATAATTTATTCTTCGTTTGAGTAAGCTTGCAAGGTAAAATACCTGCAACTATTAACCTATGATAATTTTACAGCATGTGTACTATACTCCGTACAAATGTCCCATATCATTGATTCAATCCCAATTTTCTTAAATCCCTTCAACAATCAGTCTTAAATATCCCTGTAACACCGATATAACTTCAAAACTTTTCCGTTCATTCCACTATTCCATATACCATATATCAAATCAGGCAGTTTGCTGTCTTTCAATCGTCAAAAGGGCTGCCCAGGAATTGTCCTAGATCACGTGGAGGCCATCTTAACAGCCCTGGAGGGCTTACACTAGCCGCATTCGTCCATCTATCCCGAGCCTCTTCCCGGTCCAGCTTTCCAACAACCTCACTTCTGCTCTGTGCAAGACACGCCTCTCCACCTCCTACCCCTCTCCACCCCCCAAATTGCACAATGAACTCTTTTCGATTCGCACGGGCTGCTCTCCGGGCAGGCCCCTCTGCATTCAGAGCCCCCCTCCAGCGAAGAGGCTATGCCGATGCCGTCGCCGACAAAATCAAACTTTCCCTTGTTCTCCCGCATCAGGTTTGTCTTTTTGCTCCATCTGCCTTCTCACAAATCCCAATTGGATAGATTACCGTTCGTCGTCGGTGACATATTACTAATTTCATTTAATGTATAGAGCATCTACAAGTCTACGGATGTGTACGTTTCCCGCTCTTTCTCGCCCTCCCAGAGGAACACCAAATAAAGCGAAAGCCAAAGCCAAAACAAAACCAAAAACCCAAAAAAAAAAAAAAAAAAAACATCTCACATATGTATTAGAATAAACTAACCCCAGGGGTTTTGTCGAAAACAACAGCGTTCAGGTTAATATTCCCGCCGAGTCTGGTGTGATGGGTGTTCTTGCCAACCACGTTCCATCCATCGAACAATTGAAGCCCGGTCTCGTTGAGATCATTGAGGAATCTGGAGGAACCAAGCAATTCTTCCGTACGTCTACCCAACGACTGAACAATTGGTTAACAAATATATATATATGGCGATAAAACAATTCTAATCTTTATATATTTATTTTCTGGCTTACAGTCTCCGGCGGCTTCGCTATCGTCCAGCCTGACTCCCAGCTGAGCATCAACGCCGTCGAGGGATTTCCCTTGGACCAATTCAGCGCAGAGGTGAGGAGAAAATCTCACTGCTCCTAAAAGAAGCCCATGCGGACATACGCGCATAAACCCAGCAATGAAAACTAATTAAAATCGATGGTCGAAAACAAATAAACAGGCTGTGAGAGCGCAGATCGCCGAAGCACAAAAAATTGCCAGCGGCAGCGGCAGCGAACAAGACATTGCTGAGGCAAAGATCGAGTTGGAGGTATGAAGCCTTAAAAATTCCCATTCGAAAGATAATCCAGTCCAGTCCCGGCGTACCCACAGCCGCCTTAGGAAAATCAGAGCTAATATGTTTTGTTTTTATTTGTTCATAGGTTCTGGAAAGCCTGCAAGCTGCACTTAAATAGATCCGTTCTCTGTACATATCATAATCCATATCCTACACCACCTCCAAAACCTGTCGGACTAAACACCAATTGGTATATTTTTTCATTTATTTCGATACTGTACCTGTAGAATTAAAACGAGCCTCGCTCACTACCTACTTTTATTCTCATTTCTTCAATTTTGCTTGTTTCCCATCTGTCTCATCTATCTTCACCAAACTTTTCTTATGTTACGCTTTCGTACCCTCTTAACGATTTCTCTCTATTGTCGATAGAAACCTTCCAACTTGATTAATCCCAGTCCCCTTCATTTTTCTAAAATCATAGTATGTTGTATACGTCATTTACTTGTTCAAGCAGCTCAGGAAATATATTCATAATCTTCTATTCGTATCATTTCACATGTGTCTAACTAATTAATGCCTCTCAACCATTGTTCTTCTCATCCATCATCTCTCTATAACTAACTATACTTCACATCAACTAGATTTAGTGGAAATTTATTTAAATAAAAAAAGCAAAAATAATTAACGAAGACAATTCAATAAACATCCGAATTACAAATTACAAAAGACTAACTATGACACAAGCGAAAACAAAGATGTCCCCTAATCGCCTTAAAAGAATTGATTGCACAATGAAAATAACATGAAGCGGCATGGTGGTTGATATTACAGAAAGTACATTGGCAAGAAAGATATTTTTTTTACAAGAAAGCAAAAAGGGAAGAATAGGAATAGAGCCAAATGTGTAGATTGAATAGTAATAAAATCGGCAGAGAATAACAAGTGAACAAAGAAGCTCAAATTGATTCTCTATGATATGTTACGTATCCCGTGGGGGAGAAGTAAAGTACAATGATAGAAGTGGTAGTGGAGCAGAACAGGAATTTCAAAAAGGGGTAAGACCCTAGTCTAGTCATATACACAGTGTGAAAAATGATCAAGAAAGGGTGAAAGGAAATGGTACCAAAATATGAAACAAACAAAGGTGAAGAAAGGTGTTGGGATATCTAGTGGGGAGTATGTAGTAAATAATATCATGTATTTTGAAACATGAAAATATAGTGCCCATGATGGAGCATGATAAAAATAAATGACAATCACAGAAGACGCATGACAGGTAGAAATAAAAAGGGGAATGGCAATTTTTACAGCACATAGCGAGTTCAGTCATCAAAAAGTTAGACCAGATCCATATCACAAAAAAAAAAAAAAAAAAAAAAAAAATCATCAAAAACATTGCAGAGGTCAAAAATTCAAATCAGAGAATAATAAAAAGAAACATAAAATCTTCAAGTAAACTCCACATTATGCCTCCCCTGCCTCGATAACGTCCTCCTCTCCGCCCTCCTCCTCTCTCTCTTACTGGCATGACTGCTCAAGTCAGTACTGCCAGGAGGGGGAGAGTTGAGGTAACTTGACGGCGCGGCACCAGGTATAGGTGGGGGAGGCGGCAACGGGCCAGAGTAGCCACTACCAGGCGGCGGAAAACCGGGATGGTTGCGTATCGGCGTCGGCGTCGGTGGAGATGGTCCGGTATCTGGGTCTAGAGTTGACGCTGGGGCGGCAGCCGAAGCAATCTGCTCTTGTTGCATACGTTCCCGCTCTTCGACGCGGCGCCAATGATCGTCTGCCCCTTCATGTCCTGAGAGCGAGCTGACACTCCCATGCCGGCGGTGACTGGCGTGGCGAGGATCCCTTCTCTTCGCCCTCCGTGACGCAGCTGCTTCTTCTGGTGTCAGTCGTCGGAGTGTCACGCGGCGGCCATGGTCGTTGTGGAATTTCACATTGATGGAGACGGGTTCGGATTCGACAGACGGGTCGCGTCCTCGACGGCGGCGGCTAGAGTTGGCTGTTGCTGTCGCTGCTGACGCTGCTGCTGCTGCTGCTGCTGCTCCAGAAGAGGATCTACGTGGCGGTTTCCCACGACCACCGCCAGCACCACCGATTGAAGTGACGGTGTCTGACCCGGAAACGGTTTGATGATGAACAGGGGGGATGGGGGGGATATCTCCTGTTTGGGGGCCAACACGGGGGTCCGTACTCTCTGTCATTTCAGTACTGAACGAGTCTCTCCGTCCAGCAGTTCTCCGCGGTGGCGGGGGTTGCCCATCGCCTGTATATCTCCGTTGGTTCGCACTCTGTCTGGCTCTTCGCTCATTTTCAATATCCTGCCGTCGAAGCGCTTCAACTCGTTCCTGCTCCTTTTTCTCGCGGCTCTTGAAAATACCTCTTAGCGCGGCAAATGCGCCAGCTCCAAAAAGCGTGTTACGAACTCCATGGCCTCGTTCACTCTCTTCTAGATACCCGCTGTCGGTGTATCCTATGCTTGGTGGACGGCTGGGAGGCCCGTCATAGGGTCGGGGATGGCTAGGTCGTGGCCTCCCTTCCTCAGTTTGAACCAAAGAATCATCATAGAGGCTGTCGTGGTGACCATGCCCATGCCCATGCCCATGAGCTGGTTCGTATCTTCCCGACTCAGTATCACTCTCTCGATCGCGGCGTTTATCAAAATATTTTTTCGCCAGACCCGCAGCGCCCGCAAGGGCTCCTATTTGGAACAAGCGTTTCCCCCATCCACCCCCACCATGGTGGTGATCGCTTTTTTCGTCATCATGATGTGGTCGAGGGGTTATATCTGATTCATCTATAGATGTTCTGCTCCGCGATCGATTTCTCATACGCCGTCCAAGCATAGCAAGGCCCACCCCGGCAGCCCCGGCAGTCGCTAAGCGACCGAGGTTGCTACGACCGTGGCCGTCTTCAACAACTTCGGGACCTGACATATAACTGCCACGGCTGTCATAGTCTGCACCCATGCGACGTTCGTGGAGGTATGTGAGGATGAAATAAATGACGATCAGGGTAAAGACCGCGAGTGCGTAGAGGACGAATAGAGACAACGGCGAACCGTACAGAGTGAGTCCAAGGGGTATCTGAACAATCCCCAGTAATGCCAGTGCTCGACCCAGCCATTTATGTAACTAGTAGTTTTATGTCAGCGAATCCACCATTATGATATATATAAAGGTTTCCAATGGCTGTAGAAAAACAAATGGAGTTCGACTTACCATAACCTTCAAGGGTACATGGAACAACCGCTTGCCTTTTGTGCGCTTATGCACAAACCAGCCCCATAACGTCTGAGCAATGATCATAACGTATATTGCCAACCCAATCCCATGATGCGGGTTTGTCAAACTCCTTCTAGGCCCGACAGCAAACCATCCTAGAACGAAAACGACAGTCGATAAAAATAAAGAGAGAATGTGTAGCCATATATGATATCTCAGCGCCCAGTACGGGGATGGAGAATAGAAACGAGCCATTAATATGGCAGTTGGAATGAGGCAAAGGAATGTGATTGCAGCTATAATGCCGTGGGCTCGAATTAAGGAATGGTAACCCGCCATTTCTCGAAATCTGTTTCCCATGCCTATTTTTGTGTGGTCAGTCTTTCCATTCGCTGCTCTCTTCTTTCAACACATGGATGTAAATATAACCAAAATGCCCCAAAACTAACCATTATACCGCATTGTCTCAAAATTCAAGCCCATCAAATTCGGCAGAAGAAATGTATTTCGTTGCGAGTCCCATGTGCCATCGCCCACGTGCAAAGTATTTGACGAGTAGGTACTGGACCCGGGCGGGGCCAGTTGTGGAGAAGGAGACATGATTTTGGGTCTCAATTCAGTAATCTGAGGGACAGGGTATTTGGTTGCAACTGCCGTCCCCTTCCCCCTCTTTGTAGCTCCAGCTCTTCCCGGCTCTTTTTATTTTTTTTGAGTCGCAATGCCGTCGGAGCCTGCAGAGGAGATCTTTACAAGATCCCTCGCCCCGAGGAATACACCATATGCCAGTTCAGAGGTATGACAGTCGTCGTTTTCTCCACAGGTGGGCGCAAAAACCACTGAGGGCTAGAAGTATGCTGAATAGAATTTAGGAAGCTCGGAGAGGTTATTCCCTTGAGTTTTTGGGAGGATGTAGATCAATCTGAGACCGAAGTAGAGGGATTTGAGGTATCTCGGCGAGATCCAAACGTGGAAATACCCGATCACAGTACAAATAGAGGAATGAATTGGTGGTCTAGTTCTTTCTTTCCGTAGTAGTTGCGTGTCAAATAGTATCGGAGTTGTAGGAGCTACAGTTTGAGAAAAGGGACACAGAGCATGCGGAAGTTGTTATGATTGACAGCGGTGAAGGCGACGACGAGGTTACGATGGCCACATCCCTGGGCCGCAGCAGCCTCCAACCTGCGCCATATACTCCGTACTCCGTACAGACAAATACCAACAGCTGGCGGGGGAACCAAAACGGACTGCTGTTTCGGGGTTAGCGTGGCCAACTCATAACCAGGACAACGGTACTGGTAATTTACAGGGGCAGTACGGAGTCCGGTATTTAATTGGGCTGGGGATGAGTCAGCAGGGCTGCCCGCATTTCACCTACGTCATTAGGTACTGGTTACTAGTTAATCAGTTGCTGGGCAGATTTTGTTGGTCGCCGTTGAAAAATTATCAATGTCTCGTATAAATAGAATAGATATTAAATTTTTCTTAGACATTGAGCATATATGTGGTATAGGGAGGGACCGGAGGGTGCATTTTAACTCGATATTGACTACTACAAAAAATACTACTAGTAATGGGGATCTTGTTCCTGGACTCATCCACAGACCCAGCTTGTGATAAGCAGTGCAAACTATGCAAACAGGGGCGTAGTGGTTTATAGAGGCAGCTTAAGGCATCGCCATGAGCACCAACGTGGTGCTGCACTGAGTAGATAAATTATTTAAATACCCGCAAGCCGTCCACCATGTCATGCCCTTCTATTGCCTAGTCAAAAATACCTAACTCAACATCTTTTTCGTTCACTGCTATACAGATGTTTTCATGATTCGTTGCTTAAACTTCTCTCCTGGCGGAACTGCTTGCCCGATATATACCCACAACCAGGCGGAATGGCACCCCAGGGCGAAGTATTCATCAGGGCGTTATCGCGGTAGCTATTCACAGTTCCCATGTCAGCCCAAAGCGAGGGGTGAAAGAAGAAAACTTGCTGACTATGGTGCCCCATCAGCCTATTTGGCTGGATCTAGTAAGCGTCCCTATCATTTTCCATTCTCCAACTCGCCAGTGTGAAACAAACAACTTTAAAATCCCACCAGACGCAAAGCCATATATATATATATATATATATATATACACTAACACCTCTACCTTCCTTAAGCACCTTCTGCTGGTCTGCCTCGTTCTACCCGCAACCAATCCTAAACTTCCGCCGGCGCTCCACTCAAGGCCTCGCAATAGACTTCCCTACCGTCAACACCCTCGGCTTCATTTGCTACATGATCTACACCGCATCCCTCCTCTACTCCCCCCTAATCCGTCAGCA